>CAOJBK011504646.1:0-20726 GCA_948294925.1 Codiaeum variegatum | reverse complement strand
ACTAATAATTAGTCAACAAGTCAATGTAATTAGCACATGAAATTATTAGGAATCATCTTTGCCAAATAATTAATCACATCTCATGTAATTAATTATCATCGTAGTCCAAAGTCATTTCAATTAGTCATACCCATTTATATTTCATACAAACTAAGACATAATTGAAATTTTCATTTTGTGAATTGAACATTAAGATATGCTAGTATCCTTGTAAATTTAATTACATGTTCAATTCTATCATCATTAATATTAATTAAACTCTTTAATTAATTATTAATATGATACATACACGCTAATGGGAATCACCATTTGGTATGTGACTTACTAGTTAATGTTCTAATTGGCAATGGGATAAAGAAAACTCTTTTCTTCCCACCAAATGTGTTAACCTAATTACACACTTAGTCCTATAAGTAGTGAGTGACGTCTAGCATAACGTATCATGACTACCCAATTAGAAATGAATGTTAGTGATCATATCCTTGACATAAGCATGTACCTCTCTATCATGAATTCCATACACTTGAATCTTTTCATTATGGATTCTCGATCTCAGCTAGGGTCATGGAATAATTCAAATCCTTTGTGCTATATCATATGACCTCTATGCGATATAAGTTCTCGATAAATCGGTTCCTATTAGAAATGCTTTCAAGTGAACCTTTCCACTCTAGCTAGAGATTTGCATATCAAAAATAACCAGAAATCATAGGAGTCCTTCCTTAGTTACCCAAGTTATTGAATTCTTTCTTGGTTAAACACTTATCATAACATACCACAGATTATGGCCACCATATGCCATATATCGATACGTGACTAGCATCAGTATGTAAGTAGTAACAAACCATAGGCTCCAATATACCTGATAACATGTCACCTAAAGTCTAAGGATTATATGCACAATCATAATCTAGATGATAAGATATTGACTGGTAGGTAATGACCTATGTATCCATCATCTAACGTCATTGTTCAGCTACTCATCGCATAAGTGTGCTCATGTGTTATCACGACATCAAAGTCTATAGCATGTGACTCACTACCTCCATACCAATAAGTATCTCATACTTATCATGGATGACAATAGAGGTGATGGTCTTATAGATTAATGGCGTCCCTACCAATAATCCTATGACCATGAACAACCTTTAAAGCATCTGTTAAAAGGGAAATTTGTCATTCATATTCTCAAACTTTTTGAGAATAGATTCCCTATAGAATACTTAAGGGACATATATACGTTCGATACTAGGAATGTATCCTCTTAAATAACATATTTACTAAAGCCAGTTAGGTTTTCGTTTACATTTACATGTTGAGTGTAAAGTCTAGGGCATACATTGCTAACAGAAGGCACGTTGGGAATCCTGCAGGCTTGGATAGGGCTTCAAAATTTATCAAAGGGTTGGCTAATGTGTCATGCTTCTGGCGTATGCACCAACCCTTTGGTGTATGCTCCTGACTCTTGATGCATGCGTCAGTGCACTCGCTCATGCACTCGGTCTTCCGAACTCCATTTTTCTACCTTAGTTTTTATGCCACTATATATTCGTATGTAAATTTATTTTTCATTCATAAAATCACAGGAAAACATTCTTTAACTGAAAATCCAGCTTCTTTCTACTTTTTCCCCACTAAATTGAGCCCCATTTTAGTCATATGATGCATGGATGGTGCTAGAAATTGAGCCATGTAAGCATAATCAACCTTGAGAAGTACATGATGAGTGCTTTGCTAATGCTTAGAGGCATCAAAATCAATTGTAATTTTTTGAATGCTTGCATCAAATTTTAGGATCCAGTAGATCATGTTTTTCTATTTGGGGCTGGCATGGATGAAAATTTTCCAACTTTTAAGGTGTTTTTTGCTTTGCTAGGCTCTGATCTTGAGGTTGATTCAGTTGTTCTAGTTGAGAGGGTTGGCAATTTTAAATATTTCGAAAGGCTTTTGGATTTGAGCACTGAGGCTGCTTCTGGTATAGTGCAAGATGATTTTGTGGACCTGCCTTCTGTGGCTGATATATTTAAGAGAATCCCAATGATCCTATTTGGTCTACTAAGAGCCTGAAAGCCTATGCATTTGTGTTAACAGCAAGCTATATTTTTATGGGCCTAGTTAGATGGGGCGATACAAGGATGGTTACACTGATACCTAGTTGGATGAAGGGAAATTGGTTACAAGTATGATTTTGGATGAGACATTGCTAATCCTTGATCATCATTATAGCTCGATGGAGCTTTGGACCATTAGTCCCATTCTACTCCAGGTATTTTATACCTTTTCCTTACTTGTCTGTTTTAGCATCATTAGGCCATTTTTTATTTTCATGCTTTTTATCATATTTGGTTGAGAGACCCTCTTAAGATTGTACCTAGTCCTAAGTCACCAGACTATCTATTTTGCTATTGAGAAGAACTAGATTATCTTACTGATGGAATTGAGTACTTCTTATTTTCTCTGGAGACTTGATTGGTACAAGATCAAATAGTTTATGCACAGGAGCCAAGGGTTTAAACATGTGTATCTATTTGGTTTAAAAGATCTGACATGGTATCAAGCTACCAAAGTTCTTCATCAGATAGGACATGATCAAGATGTGCCCCCAGATGGTCCCTTTTTTTAGGCAAACACTATGAATTCTCAAGTAGCTAGAGTAGTTCTTTCATGTTGGATTCAAGATATCCAAAGGGCGATGTTGATTCCTTATGATGATTATCGTAATCTTCCAGAGTACATAGATTGGTGTATCAAAGCATGATGGCATAAAGAGAAGCGAAGCGATATGCTTTTTTGAATGAGATTGAGGAGTCTAAGTATAGACTAGATTTCATTTTTAGAATAAGACTTTTTGGTTTATTTTTGTTTTTTGTCTCAAATATTTTATCTTGGATGTTCCAAAAGAAGAATAAGACCTCACTAAAATGCATTTTACTTTTATTAAGCTCTTATTTTTGGCTAAGTTGCCCATTCGGGTTTTTAACTTAGTGACCTACCTTGATTGTTGCTTAGACTACCTTTTCGATTTTAGTCTAGCAGATTGTACCCTATATTTTGCCTAAGATGCCCACTTAGGTTTTTAGCTTAGTGGGTTTCATTCTTTTTTTTATTTTGTTTATTTGGTAATTTTTACTCTTGCATGCAATGTTAGAGAGTCTACTGAGAATGAAACTTTGATTTTTATTGAATGCTTTGGATCATGCCTGGGAAGTCTGCCTATGTATCTCCTTACAATAGATTTTGAAAGATGAAGTAAATGGTAAATTTTGGAGAATCAGGTCCACGTATTTCTTGTTACAAAAATGTGATGCCAGATGCATGCTCATGTAACAAGAACATTAGATGTTGTATTTCTTGAGCTGATCTAGGTTGATAGGATGACTGAACTCATTGTTATCAATGTCCATCAGGATTATTCCTCCACCTAACATGATCTTCTTAATGATGTAGGGCCCACTACAAGGAGGTCTGAATTTTCATTAGGGGTTTTGTATAAGTTGTATGATGTAATTCAAGATAAGATCACCTTCTTTGAGCTTACAGTCCTTGACTATTTTGTTGAAATGCCTTATGAGTCTTAGTTGATAATTCTTAGTCTGATGAAGGGCTTTTAACCTTTTCTCATTAATCAAGTTGAGTTGGTCATAGTAGGCCTGTTTACAGTCAAGTTCAGATATGTGGGCTTCTTAGAGAACCCTTAATCATTGGATTTCTAACTCTATAGGTATGACTGCTTCCATTCTATAGACCAATGAGTAAGGCATTACCTTATTACCTGACTTGTATATAGTTTTATACCCTAGGAGGGAAATTGGAAAGTGTAGGTGCCAACCCTTATGGTTACTAATCATCTTTTAAAGTATGTTCTTCAAGGCTTCATTAGCATTCTCAATGGCTCTATTAGTTTGAGGTCTATAAGGAGAAGATCGATGATATTTTTTTCCTATTTCAAGAGGACATTTACCTCTTTTTGAAAGTGGGAACCATTGTCTGAAATGATTTCATGCAGAACACCATACCTTGTAATGATATTTGTTTTGATGAATTGAGCAACCCTCTTCGATTCGAGTACTTGGTAAGGTGCAACTTCAACCCATTTAGTGAAGTAATCCATAGCCACCAAAATGTATCCATGGTAAGCAAAAGACCTTGGAACAATCTTGTTAATGACATCAATGCCCCAAACAGTGAAAGGCCAAAGAGTCGTGATTAGATTAAGTTATGAGGGAGGGAGCTTCTAAAGCTTAGCATAAGTCTGACCCTTATGGCATTTATGGGTGAATTATGTACAATCTCTATTCGTGGTGAGCTAGTAGTAACCTTGGTTTGTGAATTTATCGGCTAACACCCATCCATTCATGTGGGTGCCTTCTTCCCCACCATGAATTTCCTCCATAATTTTCTTGGCTTCTTCCTTATAAACACACCTTAGGTGGATGTTGTTCCAAGTTTTCTTATACAAGATATCTCCCCTTGGAATATAAGTACTAGTGAGTTATCTTAGAGTTTTCATTTCTAATTTGGAGGCCCCCTCAGGATACAATCCATTTGCAAGGTAATTATAGATGTCATAGTACTAAGTTTTCTATTCAGCTTCTTGAATACTTAGGTAGTGAGATTGACAGCTCGGTTCATGCTTGATGCTTATCAAAATAGGATGGATAAAGAACCCATCATACATTTCCATCATTGATGTAAGAGTGGACAATACATCGATCAATATGTTTTGTGTTATTGGTAAGTAGTAAAAAGACAAGGCATCAAAGCTAGCTGCTAATTCTTTGAGTTACTTATGGTAAGGAACCAACCACTTCTCTATGATTTTCCATTTTCCTAATGCTTGAAAAATTATAAGGTTGGAATCTCTGTACACCTCCATGTTCTTGATACCTATCTAAATAGTTGCTTTTAATCTAAAGACATAAGTTTTATACTCAATTTCGTTATTTGTTACCTCAAAATCCTGTTTGATTGTCAGAGATAAGCTTTCATTGTTAGGTGTAAAGAACGCCATTCTGGTACTATATCCTCTATTATTGGCTACTCCATCAAAGAATAGTTTCCATGGTTCATTCTGAATGAATAAGATGTCCTCATCATGAAATTCTGGTTCTTCCCTATGATTGTCTGTCGAGGCCGCAGCCAGTTGGTCGGTAATGACACTACCCTTGATGGCTTTTCTTTGTACATACTTGAGGGAAATGTCTTTTGGGACTACCATCCATCTAACCATTTTACTATTAAGGATAGGCTTTTCCATGAGATACTTCAGAGGACTCTTATTGGTAAGGACATGTGTCTTGTATGCCCCCAGCTAATGTCTTAATTTATGACATACCCATACTAGACCCAAGTAGAGTTTTTCAATATAATTGTATTTGAGCTCGTGTATCAGCATTCTCTTGCTCAAATATTAGATGGCATTTTCCTTGTGAGAGTCTAGGGAATTTTGTGCCAGCATGGCCCCCATGGCTTCGTCGATGATTGTTAAGTAGAGTAGCAATGGTTTGCCATGTCTAGGAGGCTGTAGAACTGGTAGACTAAGGAGATATTACTTAATCTATTCAAAATCTTCTTGGCATTCCTCATTTCACTATTTAGAGGAATATTTCTTGAGTAGGTTGAATATGGGACCATAGGTGTCTGCTAACTGATGGATGAATCGACTGATGTATTGGAGGCGACCTAGGAACCCCTTTATCTCCTTTTCTATTTTGAGGAAGTGGCATGTCAAGGATCACTTTGGATTTAGAAGGGTCAATCTTGATTCCTTTCTTGCTGACCATATGACCAAGGAACACACTAGATGAAGCTCCGAATACTCACTTGGCAGGATTGAGCTTGAGGCTGTACTGATGAATTCTAAGGAAAAACTTCTCCAGTGCTTGCAAATGTTGTTTGCCAGTACATTTGATGACCACGTCATCGATATAAACTTACACTTATCGATGCATCATGTCATGAAAGATTATGGTGGCCATCCTCTAGTAGGTGGCTCCAGCATTCTTTAGTCAAAAAGGCATGACTCTATAGCAATAACTGCCCAATTCTGTGTTGTCTGAAAGATGTACCAAAATTGGATTATACCGAGCAGCCAGATCAGTTAAGGAGACCATCTCTGAACTAAGTCTTGCATCAACTAGTAAGTTAATGTAAGGTAGAGGGAAGTCATCCTTAGGGCATGCCTTTTATAGATCTCAATAGTCTACACACATTCTGACTTTCTAATGCTTTTTTTTTCTACTGGGACAATGTTTGCTAACCATGACGAGTAACTGATTGGTTCGATGAAATGGTGATATAGTTGTTTGGACACTTCCTCCTGGATTGGAATTAACCATGCCGCTTCCATTCTTCTCAATTTCTGTTTGATAAGCTCGTAGTCTGGATATATTGGGATCTTGTGGATGGCAATGCTTAAATCGAGTCCGGTCTTATCACTAGGCTTCCAGGTGAAGCAGTCTTCAAAGCTTTTGATCATGGATTCAGTGTCTTATTTGTTTGATCATGCAGATGTAATGAATATATTTTTAGGAATTTCATGTGTGCCAGTATTTATGAGCTCTTTAAATGCATCTTTTATTTCATTAGTTTTACTATTCTCTTATTTTGATTGACAGAGGTCAGATTCATTAGTTATAACATTAAAAGAAAACAAAAAAATAGGATCGTTACAAGAAAACTTGGTGATTTTATTAGTAGAAATGTGGGATAGGTCCATGGTTACATTATATTCATAGTTAAATCTTGATGGATAGTTTGTATGAAAATTTACTTATTTTTTCTTTATATCTAGGTATATTTTTACCCACAAATTGAGTTTAATGTGTTTGTTAAGTGTATTTTAGAGAAATTTAGGAAATTATGCACAAATCGGAGTTACTTAATCAAAAGATGGAGTTCCTAAATGAGTGGAATTGCTTGGAATAAAAATTGACAAAAATTTATTTTGCACGGGCCAGTCATGGGCCATGAAAGTCACTTATTCTGGTCATACAGTCTTCGAACTAAAATAGCCTAAGAATCCAAAAATATGCACTACTGTACGCGTCACGTGAAAAACAGATCAGGTCATGCGTCGAGCTATGCCAATCTGTAGATGAAAATGCTTCATGGGTGAATTAATTCAAGGCATACGCATGGGGCGGGATTTGCTTTGCACAAGCCATGTGTGATTAAATAATGGGTCGTGCATGATAGAATTTTATGTTGAGTCAACTTTTTGAATTAGAGTTGGAATAAAAGTTGTTTTGAGGTATTCAACATCCGGAGGACTTATTTTTCTCAATTTAAGAAATGATATTGAAGGGAGAGATCATCAACCATTATTAAACACATCAATTTCTCATCGGTCAACATTCATCAAAGAGTCATTCTAAATTAATTTTGGGAGAATTAGTTTAAGAATTACTATTTAAAATTTGTTTCTTTTATTGTTGATTGCTTTGATTAGTTTTTCATCAGTTTGGTTCTTGTTAAAGACATGTATGCCCTATAGCTCATTATTAATGTAATAACTGAATCCCAATGTAAATAAAATATATAATTTATTTAAATGAATTCAAAATTTATTATAATTTATATTTGTTCCATTAGTGTTTTGTATAAGAATCTATTCTTAAGAAGTTAAGAATATGAGTTACAGGTTCTCATTGTCATAATGCTATAAAACTTGTTCATGGTAAAAAAATTATCGATTGGGACATCAATAATTCAGAAGACCATCACCATTATTATCATCCACTGTAAGTATGTGATACTTATGATAATGGAGGTAGTGAGTCTCATGCTACAGACGTGAGATGTCATGACAACATATTGACTCTCATGTGATGAGTAAGTTGAACAGGTGATGTTAGACAATGAATACTTGGGTTTTACCAGAGTTAATATTTAATCATCTAGGTCATAGTTATGCATATAGTCCTTTTACTTGAGTTGGAATTTATCTAATATATTAGTGGATGTAGTTTGTTAATGCTTACATACTTCTACTAGCCACGTAGAGTTATATGGCATGTTGTGGCTGTATTTAGTGATATATTGAGATAAATGTTCTCTAAGAAAGAATTGATTAACTTGGGAAAATAAGTAAGGAATCCTATGAATTCTAATTCTCCTCGATATGAAATATTTGGCCAAGGTGGATAAGATTCACAAGAAAGTTATTTCTAGTCAGAATTGAGAATACTGAGGATTAAAAATTAGAAGTGGTCATATGATCAAAGCATATAGAGTTTGACAAATTCATGACTTTAGTTATGAAGGGACTCGAGTGCATGGTAACTATGATTGATGGTCCATGTTATATGTTCATTGACTTGATCGTCAATATACATTCCTATTTAGGTAGTCACGATATGTTATGTTAGACGTCACTCATGACTTATGAGACTATGTATGAAATGGGATTCTATACATAGATAAAGGAAAAAGAGTTTTTCCTATATCGTTGCTATTTAGGACATGAACCTAGTGATTGACACACTGTAATGTATTAGCAAGCATTGTGTAAAGATATTATAATTAATACTCAATTGAAATGTTCAATTAACTTTTAATTATAATCAAATTGAGATTGTTATTAAATTCACAAAAACCCTAGCATGTCTTGAAGTTCATTTCAAATGAGTGTATTTCAATTTAGTTAATTTTGTATGAGATACAAAACATCAAAGGACTAAATTGAAAAATGGCCTTGGACTTAAGAAAGATTGCTAGTTATGTGATAACTAATTGTGTAGGATTTTTTAACTAACTAAAAATGGTGAAACCAACTCATACCCCACTAGCCTTTGTCATGAAAAGTTATTTTCATGCAATTCACTAAGTCATGACAAGTGTCCTAGTTAGTGGAGGAGAGTGGTCACTCACCTAGTTAGTGGAAGATCTCTACCTATAAAACGTAAAAATTTTTTACCTAATTAATTAAGTGTAGTGCAGGAATTTCCATATTAAATGAGCTGAGTGTTTGAGTGCTTTTGAAGTGTTCAAAGAACTTTCTTCTCTTCTCATAGCTCTAGGACTTTACCTATGCTAATTGAGTCTAAGATTTAAACACACTTATTTGTTCCTTAACTTGGAGTTAAGACTTAAACCTAAGCAAAAGGGAAACCAAGAAAGTTCAAGGGATCAAGTTTTGCACCAAATAGAGGGGACCTCAAGATTGATCAAGCTTGGTGTGAGATAGCTAGAGGCTTCATGATTGAGGAGCTCATCGAAGATGGAGAAAGGTATTAGATATAATTCTTCTATTCTTTGTGTCTTTGTGTTTTGCACAAAATTGGTAGTTCAAGTCTTGATGGGTTAAATGTGGTCCAAAGTGTTCAAATGTTTTTATCAAAGTGTTTGATACAATCATATGAACTTATTTGTTAAAAGTGTGTTAACAAAAAGACTTAATATGGAAAATTTTTAAAACTGATTTTTTCGCTTTTGCTATGCAACTCATATTTCCCTTCAAATGATATCAGAGCCACCTAGTTTATGTGAAAAACCATGGTTGTGTTATTATATTCATTAAAGAAATAGTAGTAACTCATTCTCTTTGTTACAGCCCATGACACTGCCCGTGAGAAGGGTTCCATAAGTGGTTTAGAGAAACAAAAACCTCTCACGGTTTGCATCATGGCCTATGACCCAGCCCATGAGAAGGTTTGTCTTTTGGAAGTTAGTACGGAAGCTTCTCAAAGCTTGTGTCATAGCCCATGACATTGCCCATGAGAGGAAATTTAGCTCTCATGGCTTGTGATACAACTCGTGAGAGTATACTGCCCAATGTTTAAAGTCTCAAAGAGTTTGGGATTTATTCTAAGCCTTTAAGCAATGTTTCTAATGAATATAATTGGACTTCAAAGGTGATTTTAGGTTGTTAAAATCATGAATATGAGATATTCAAAGCTTGGAATAGTTCCAAAGAGTTTGAAGTTTCTCAACTCATACCTAATGTATAAGAGTTATATGTTTATGTATTATGTTATCTTGGCATGAGTACTTGATAATGGACTAAAACCATTATAAATGGATGTTACTAGGCATGTAATAATATTATTTAATTATGTGTGTTAATTACTAGTTTAGGATGCAATTAAATTCATTGAGCCTTTAGGCAAATCTTGTAATATATTCTTGCTTTAGTATACAAAGGATACTTATGTACACATAAAAGATGTGGAGATACAAGTACAAGAGAAGGTTCAACCCTTCAAGATACCAAAAGGGAGGGAGCTACAAGATCATAGAATAAGATCTAGAATGTATGCTTATAATTTGATAACCCTAAACCCTTGCTCATTCTTTGTGGCTAGGAATTGAGTCCATTAGTCCATGATCAAACCTATGTTGAGTTTTCCATTATATGATGAATGTATATATGATATGCATGAAATAAAATGGATACTATGCAAAGTGAGACCTAATTAATAATTGCCCTAATAATCTTCCAATGAAATATTAAGTCTAGGCTCTCCATTGGTGTAATATTTCTAGAAAGTGTTTCTTGAAACATTGTATAGCATGTGATGTTACAAGTATAGGATACATTATGTGTCTATAACAACAATGAGTACCTAAACCACACGATGTTAAAATCCTCATACTTATTGGTCCAATGGGATTGACTTAACTAATGTGAAAGACTTAGAAAGATAATGTGTAGCTTACGGTTGGACACATTAGGTGCCATTTATATTAAATCTCACAAGAGTTGTGATGAGTAAGAGTTGCTCACTTGAAGGAAATCAATCATTAGGAAGACAATGTGTAGCTTACGGGATTGATGAACGAGAGTTCAACCCATTAGAGATTCACCCCATGGAATCTTCATTTCTTATTTGGAAGTGTGTGATTTGCCAAATTTGTGGGAGTACCATTTTGATTTAAAGACCAAAGTCATTATGGCATGATACATTGACATTAATAAGGAACTAATTAATCTTATTATTTTCTATAGTTATATTTTGATAATCATGAGTAAATCAAATCTCATTTCATGCCTCATAGATGAAAACTGATTCGTTGGACAAAACTTTATAGATTCACTTAGAAGTTTAAGACTCATACTCTCCTACGAAAAGATTGTCTATGTACTTGATCAGCCTATTCCTGGACCTTTGCCAGAGGAGGGTAGTCCTGAGGAATGGGAGACTTTTAAAAAGTGAAAAGATGATCATTTATAGGCAAGGAGCATTGTGTTAGCTTCCATGAATAAGGAACTTCACAACCAACATGAGCATATGGCTAAGGTGTATGACATTTTGCTTCACCTAAAGGAATTGTTTGGTGAGCCAAGTCACATCGCTAGATATGACATATCTAAGGAATTGTTCCAAGCCAAAATGTGAGAGGGTAAGAAGGTCAGGCCATATGATTATAAGATGATCAGGATCATTGAGCAATTAAAGAATTTAGACTTATCTATAGATGCCAAACTTTAAACGGATTTGGTCCTACAATCCTTACTGGACTCTTTCTCAAATTTCATCATGAATTTTCATATGAACAAGATTGAGTGCACTCTTGCTAAATTACATAGAAATCTTGTCACTGTCCAAAAAGATATGGAAAGTGGAAAGGGTAAAGAGGCTACTCTTGTTACTTATTTTAGTGGGACAAAGAAGAGGAATGGCAAAAAGAGTGCATCTCAACCTAAGCCTATCGGGGGTGTTAGTAATGAGAAGGCCATTCCTACATAAGAAGGTGCTACACAAGGAAAGTGTTTCCATTGTGATAGTGTTGGACATTGGAAAAAGAATTATCCAAATTATTTGGAATACTTGAAGGATAAGGAGAGAAAGAACAAGAAGAAGGTTAAACCTTCTGAAGGTACGTCTCTTGCTCATTTTAATTCTAATGCACTAACTAGCACATCCATTACTTATATACTTGATAGTGGTGCAAGTTCTAACATTTATGCTTCTATATATGTAATGACAAGTAGTGAAGGCTTGGATGAAGGTGAAATGACCTTAAAGCTTGGAAATGGAGAAAGTATTGCTGCAAGGCCATAGGGTCTAATTCAATTTATCTTAGAGATCATATTATGTTGTTAAAGGAATTATTATACATACGTAATGCCTTCAAGAACATAATTTCTAGTTCAAGTTTAACTAGTATCAGATTTGAAATTTTGTTTAAAAATACTATTTGTGAAATAAATTTTAAAAACAAACTTATTGGTATGAGTTATGTACTTGATGGTCTATATTATCTTGATAATGGTGTTAACAACATTTATCCAAGCACAACTCATATCAATGCCATAATTAAACCTAAATCTACTTCAAAATTAACTTGGCATCTTAGAATAGGTCATGTACTTGAAGATAGGATTCAAAAGTTGGAGAAAATAGGGATCCTATAACAAATTGGAAATGACCCTACTCCAATTTGTGAATCTTTTATTCAAGGCAAAATGACTAGGTCACCCTTTGTGGGACAAAGTGGAAGAGCCAAGGAAATTTTTGAAATCAGACATAGTAATGTATGTGGACCATTTAGAGAAATGGCTTGAGAAGCATACTTGTATTTCATCACATTTACGAATGACCTTCAAGGTTCGACTATGTTTATTTGATGAAACACAAGCATGAATCTTTTGAAAAGTTAAAAGAATTCATAAAAGAAGTTTAAAATCAAACCAGGAAAAATTTTAAAACCATTAGATCATATCGAGGTGGTGATTATTTGAGTATCAAATTTAAGGACTTCTTGAAGGAAAATGACATTATATCACAGTTGATTCCTCGAGGAACACCTCTGTTAAATGGGGTATCTGAAAGGAGAAATCGTACCTTATTGGATATGGTACAATCGATAATGAGCTATACTGACTTGCCTATCTCTTTTTGGGGATATGCATTGGAAACGACATCCTATATCCTTAATAGGGTTTCATACAAACTTGTTTCTATTACACCATATAAGATATGGCATAGTAGACAACTGAGTCTTAATCACATTAAGATTTGGTGTTGTCCAGCTTATATAAAAAAGTTGAAAAAAAAATAAGTTGGAAGAAAGATCCTATATAGGAAGGTTTGTTGGATATCCTAAAGGTGATTTACTATACTATTTTTATATTCCTACCGAGCAAACAATAGTTGTTAGCCAAGATGTCATTTTTCTTGAGAAAGAGTTTATTCAAGAAGGTGGCAAAGGAAGAAAAATAGTTTTTGGATGAGGAGCCATCTAAAGAGGTCCAATAAGATGATCATATGGAAATAGATCAACCTAATGATGAGATACCAATCGATAATACATTCATTCAGATTCCTCGAAGATCTAGTAGAATATCTCACCCTCCATAGAGATATGGACTCGTTTATGAGAATGAACAAAAGTTGTTTTTTTATGAAGGAGTTGGTCAAGTTGTTGACCCTACTACAAATGAAGAAGCTATATCTGATATAGATGCTTCAAAATGGATAGAAGCCATGAAATTTGAAATGGATTTCATATATGTCAACTAAGTCTGGGAACTTATTGATCCTCCTAAAGGTATTGTATCGATTAGGAATAAATGGGTCTTCAAGTGAAAGATTGGTGTAGACAAAAACATGGGAACCTATAAAGCTAGGCTTGTGGTGAAAGGGTTTTGCCAATGGGAAGAAATTGACTATAATGAGACTTTTTCTCTCGTAGCCATGTTTAAATTTATTCGTATATTATTGGCTACTGCATCACACTATGATTATGAGATGTCAAAAGTGCTTTCCTTAATGGACACATTGAGGAAAACATTTTCATGGAACAACTTAGAGGTTTTGAATCTCAAGACTATTCCAAAGTGTGTAAGCTTAAAAGATCCATTTATGGACTTAAGTATAAAAGGATCATTTAACGAACCACGCAGCAGAAATAGAATCTAATTGTTTCCCATACAGGAGATTCAGATTCTAGTTTTTTAAAACTTTTTCAAAAATAAAAACTTTGTTAAAACTTCTTTAACAAAACTAATTTATGTAATGTTTCAAACTCTTTGAAACTATGCCCTAACCTAGGGTTTTAGTAAATGCATTTTGTAAAACTCTTTTACCAAAATCATTTGATATTTCAAACACTTTGAAAAATCATTTCTATGCCAAAATCCTTTTGACATAGAGGGTTTAGTCATTTATCAAATAAATTGACTAATGTCTAAACCCTATGAAAGTTCCATAATGCAACCATGGATATATTCACCAATTGTGTGCAAAACACAACTTGAACAAAGAATGGTAAGAAGCATAAATACCTCTCACCCTCTTTTGTTAAGCTCCAAGAAAGTGAAGCCTCTAGCTTGAGATATACCGAGCTATCCCACTAGCTTGTTCTCTAGTTCTTTTTAAGAATCTTGAATCTCCTTTTATTAGAATCACCCAATTGCTTGATTCTTGCTTCTTTACTTGAGAACTTGAGACTTTGAGGATGGCTTTGTACTTTGAGCTTCTCCACACTCCCTTTCTAAGGGCTAATTGAAAATTGAGTTTGTTCTTGAAGAAATACTTTGCAAGACAAACTTACTCTCTCAATTTGGTTTGATTTTGAAGCTTTCTCTCTCTAACTCTTAGAGAGCTTCTCTCTCTAGCTTATTGAAGAAGATGATGAATAGTAGCTCCATCGTCTTCTAATTTGAGTGTGAGAAAGTGTTAGGCAAAAAAGATGAAACAATCCCATATTTATACCCATACTTTCTCCAACCACTTTTCCTTAAATTAAGGAACTATGTTGGAAAATTATGGTTACTTGATCTAGTTGATAATTTACTAATTGACTAATCAATTACTTAATTAGATTAAGTAAATAATTAGGAGGAAACATCTTTAAACCTTAATTAACCACATCACATGTGAATTCAGCTAACATTTTCATGTCAAGCTTAATTATTTTGATCATTATTCCAAAACCATTTCAATTAGTCCTACCAATTTATATCCCATACAAACTAAGGCTTAATTGAAAATTCCTCTATATGAATTAAACATCTAGATATGCTAGGACCCTGTAAATTTAATTACATGTTCAATTCTATCATCATTAACAATTAATTAAACCCTTTAATCAATCATTAATATGATACAAAAAAGCTAATGGGAATCACCATTTGGTATGTGTCTTACTTGGTTCATGTTCTAATTAGTAATGGATAAAGAAAAATATTTTCTTCCAACTAAGTGTGTTAACCTAATTTCTCACTTTGTCCCATAAGTCGTGAGCAACATCTAGCATAACATATCACAACTACCCAATTACAAATGAATGTCGGTGATCATATCCTTGAAATAAACATGGACCTCTCGATCATACTATGCACTCGAATCCCTTCATTATGGATTCACAATCTTAGCTAGGGTTATGGAAGAAGTTAAATCCTGTGTGCTAGATCATATGAATTCTATTCGGTGTGACTTCTTGATAAACCAATTCCAACTAGAAACTCTTTCTAGTGAACATTATCCACTATGGCTAGAGATTTGCATATCAAGAACAACCAGAAGTCATAGGATTCCTTCCTTTGTTACCCAAGTTAATGATTTCTTTATTGGTTAAACACTTATCATGACATACCACTGATTATGGCCACCATATGCCATACACCAATATATGACTAGCATCAGTATGTAAGTAGTAGCAAACCATAGTCACCAATATGCCAGATAACATGTCACCTCAAGTCTAAGGATTATATGCACAATCATGATCTAGATGATGTGATATTGACTAGTAAGTAATGACCCATGTATCCATCATCTAACGTAATTGTTCAGCTTACTCATCTCATGACTACTCACATGCTATCATGACATCACATGTCTTTAGCATGAGACTCACTACCTCCATACCAATAAGTATCTCATACTTATCTTGGATGACAATAGAGGTGATGGTCTTCTGGATTAATGGCATCCTTAATAAAAATCCAATGACCATGAATAACTTTCAAAGCATATGTTACAAGGGCAATCTGTCACTCATATTCTAAAACTCTTGGATAATAGATTCCCTATAGAATACTTAAGGGACATATATACATTCAATATAAGGAATGTATTCACTTATAGAACATTTATGCTAAAGCTAATTAGGTTTTCATTTACATTCACATGCTGAGTCTAAGCTCTAGGGAATACACAACTAATAATCTCCCACTTACACTAGAGCTAATCTAGAGTCGATCAACTCAGTATTTAAGACTCATCTTTGAATATGGAAGTCTAACTGTTAGTTGACTCATAGCTTTAGTCAACGGATCTTCTATGTTACTAGCTAACACTATTCTTTTCCTTTCATGTCCCAATGACCTTGTTTGAATACATGTTTTTGCTTTTCTTTATGTTTGGATTACTAGTGAGACCTTGGTTCCTTTGCCAGAGCATTAGCTCCTTCCATTCCCAGTACAGAGAAATCAATGATTGAATAATAGAAACCATACTTAGTTTAGTTATGAACTTAGAATCCAAATACCTTTCATTTGTAGTATCTCGTGCAGCAAAATACTCAGCATCTATGACAGAGTTTGCAATATGTCATTGCTTGGAACTCTTTCAGCAATCTACTCCTCTATCATAGATTAAAACAAATCCTAAGATTAACTCCTTTTCATCCACTTTTGTGAATCCATCAATCATCAAATTATTTTATCCATATAGTCAAAACTAACTCCTTATGCTTTTTAAAGAACTAGAGGATTACTTTGACCATTATCCAATGATCTTAACATGGATTGGATATATGTATGTTAGTCATACTAACAATATCCCTTTCTTGGAAATTAGCATGTTAAACACTTTAACATCCTTCCAATAATTAACTTTTGGAGAAACATATAATTCTCTATCAATCTATCTCATAGATTTGAATTTTAAGAATATAGGTGATTTCTCTTAAGTCTTATGTAGAAAATTTTAGGATAAACAATCTTTCACATTTAATGAGCATGCTAACATTTTTCTCAATTAATAAATGTCATCCACATTTAGTGCAAGTAAAATGAGTTCTTTCTAACTCTATTGCATAGTAAAGTAAACTCCCACTAACATTGTCACACAGTAATCTGAATCACCACTAATACTGTTGCACAGTAAAGTGAGTTAACACTAATGCTATTGCATAAATAAGTGAGCTCCCAATAAATTTTTTGTACACTTAGATTCATTTATGTATTTGATGAAAACAAATTATTTGGTTATCTCATAAACAACAATGAATCTAGTTCCTCTAAGTTTGCTTAAGACCATGAATGGATCTCTTAAGCTTACACACTTTGGAATTTTCTTTAGGTTATAAACCTTTAGTTAGTTCCATGAAAATGTTCTCTTAATGTTACCATCAAGAAAAGTGATATTGACATCATATGTCATATCTCATATTCATAGTGCATTGTAATTCCTAGCAAAATTATAATGTATCTAAGCATAGCTTTGGAAAGTTGGTTACCTGACAGTAAAGCACTTTCCCTATAGCAAAATGTTTTTACTATAAGCCTTGCTTTGAATGTTATAACATTTCCATATGAACCAATTTATAACTTGAAATTCCTTTTTATCCTTTGGGAATCACCCATAAGGTGGATTTTCAAATCCATAGATTTGGTTTGCATATAAAGTTACCACGTTTCCGTCTGTGCCAATCTCTCACTTGAAATTCCCTTATCCTACAGGAATCACCACTTTAGGTGGATTTACAAGTTCACAGATTTGGTTCGCATACATTGAATTCATTTAAATTTCATAGCTTTTACTATTTTGAAGAATCTATATCTAATATAGTTTCCTCAATTCCAGTATGATCAACTTCTTCATAAATGTATAACTCTTGTACATCCAATGATGAAACCTATATCTATCCAATAGGTGAGACACACTACTAACTCTTTGAGGTCCTTTTATATGGATACATAATTAACTAGAAAAAATTATTCACGGGGTTGATCAATTTTACTTAACCATTTTATTGGATCTTTTTGGATGACAACTCATCCTATATCATCTTCCTCTCAGTGCCATTCTTTTAAAGAAATTTCTTTCTCAAGAAAAAGGGAACCTAGTTAACAACACTTGTTTACCTATAGAAGATAATAATAGAATCCTAAACAACCTTTAGGATATCCAACAAACCTATCTTTAATAGACTTTTCATCCATTTTGTCTTATTTCTTAGCCTTTTAATGTAAGCTAACATTACTAATCTTAATAGACTTAAGACTTATCAGTGTACGATATCTCATATGGATTTATAGAAACAAATATTGATGAAATTCTATTAATGATATATGGAGCTGCCTCTCTTGCTAATCTCAGTAAAGAAATTTGCAAACATTTATAGTTCATTATTAACGACACCTTATCTCATAGGGTACGATCTCCTTTTAAACATACCATTTAGGTTATGGCATTCCAAAAGGGATATTTAATCTTATGCCATCTATCTTTTAGAAGTTTCCAAAATTCATTCTAAAGGAATTACTCCCTCGACGTGATTGATGGTTTCAAAATCTTTAGATGTGTGTTTTTCAACTTCATTCATGAATCATTTGAACTCTTCAAATAAATCATATCTATATTTCATCAAACAAACATACTCTAATCTCTTAAGATTATTTGTAAATAAGATGAAATGTCATTCATCAAACAAACATGTTATAATTTTGAAAGATCATTTATAAATAAGATGAAACATAGATACCCTCCTTAATCTATTTTTCTAAATAGATCACGTACATACCATGTATGAATTCAAAAAATCCATTTTGCTCTTCCACTTTGTCTAAAAAAGGGTGATCTAGTCACTTTTTCCATTGATTCAAGATTCATAAGTCAGAGTAGGTTCACTTCCTATCTAGGATCCTTATGTTCTCTAACCTTAGAATCTTTGTCTTTGGCTCAATGACCTAGTTCTTAGAGGGTAAACAAAATTTTGAATTAGGATTAGGTCTTAACCATGGCATCAATATTACTTAAGCTTGGAGATGTTTTTCTTGTTCCATTATCTCTTAATAGAAACAATTAAGTATAACCCATGTCAATAACTGAATTGTTGCAATAGAGACATATTCCTTAAAGTTAGAGTTTAGGACTCACACTTTCAATAAATAATGTTTTGATAACATTAGGTACATGCAAAATTATTTTTCAACAAAAATTGATATCCCATATCAATAAGGTTCAATTCAATTACCCTTGAAAACAACACTTGTTCCAATAATTAAATTAATTCCCATTCTCTCCAAACTTAATTCTAATGAACTATATTTGGCATATTAGAAATAGAATAATTGAAAATTGTCCCTTTTTCAAGGTTCATTAATGTCTTGCTCTTGCTATTTTCACTAAGGTATTCTAAACACCTTGGACAATGTACTTCTAATTACCAAAGTAATGGAAACTCTTTCCTTTCTATATGAGAATCTTCCTATGTGGAATTATTTATCAATACTTAGCTCATAAGCTAGGACAAATCAAAGGTTCCCAACCCATCCACATAGTTTGGCCCGATGAACTTATTCATTAGTATGCTAATTTAGTGGACGGGATTTATTCATGTTATCAGACTATTATAGAAAATAATAAGATTGTTTTATTTTTATATGAAGCATAAAACTACTATTTGATTTGGTCTTTAATCAAAATAGTACTCTTACTAACTTGGAAAATCCTATACTTCCAAAATAGGAAACAAAGATTCCATTAGGGTGAATCTCTAGTGGGTCGGTTGAAATCTTATAAGGTGGACAACTCTTGTTCATCAATCCTGCAAGCTACGCATTGCCTTTCTAAGGAATGAATTCTTACAAGTGAGCAACTCTTGCTCATCACAACTCTTGTGAGATTCAATCTATTGGATCCTAATGTGTCTAATCGCAAGCAACACATTGTCTTTCTAAGTCTTTTACATTAGTTAAGTCAATTCCATTGGACCAGTGAGTATGACGATTTGAACATCATACAACTCAGGTACTCATTTCTCTTATTTCCATACAATGTATCTCATACTCACATCTTATGCTTTATAATTACATCAAGAAAATAAGTTCAGAAACATCTTATCAAGATTCATTGCTCCAATGGAGAAGCTTGACTTAATATTAAACTTTGGAAGATTATTGGGTCCCTAATTAATTAGGCCTCACTTTGTACATTATCAATTTTAAACATACATCACATGCATAATATATATCTCATATATATTATAATAAAATGGACAAAATACACATAGGCATGATCATGGACTTAAGGCTTCAATCCCCAGCCACAAGGAATGAGTAAGGTTATCAAATTATAAGCATTCTAAGACTACACTAATCTTCATGCTCCCATTAGGCATCATCATGGGTTGAACCCTCTTTTGCTCTTGCATCTCCACATCTCATGTGTATATACGTAACCTTAGCATACCAAGGCTAGAATACAAAGAAAAGATAGCCTTAGGCTCAATTCATTTGAAAGTCCTAAACAAGCAATTAACTCTTAACTACATGCCCTTATTATAATAAAGAATATTACAAGCCCTAGAAATTGCATTTGACAAGTTAAAAGTCCATGATCACCCATTCATGCCATTAAAAACACATAGCATACATATAACACTTATACATTAGGTATTTGTTTAGGTACTTAAACATTTTGGAACCCTTCAAAATTTTGAATATCCCATATTCATTACTTTGAAGTCCATTTATTTCCATTAGAAACATTGCTTGAATTCTTAGAAGCATTCCCAAACACTATGAGAAATTCCCCATTTGGCAGTGT
>CAOJBK011503644.1:0-20052 GCA_948294925.1 Codiaeum variegatum | reverse complement strand
AGGATCAAGAAGCTTAGTCTACCCTAGGTTGATCCTCCAAAACTCTAGCACCAGAAATAGCAGAAATTAATAATATGAGCTTCCATCTCAGGAAGCCATGTATATATCATTTATTTGGTTGTCTATGTAAAATTATGTGTGTTTGTAATCTAGTTGTTCCGTAGTATTTGCTGGATTTGAACTTCTGTTGTTATATGTTTGGGTTTATATATACATGGTTTGATATGAGTTGTTGATATTGGAGACTCGGGAGGAGTCATTTGAGTTTGAGATTGAATGTGGTTATTTATAGAAATGTTTGATTTCTTATTTACAGGAGGTTATATCTTAAATATAGATGGAACTCTGCCAAAGTTTGGACAGAAATCTAAGATTTATTAAATAATTTACATGTTTAGTTATGATCATTGGTTTATTATGGGTTAAAAAAGTTTTACGGGCTTATAGTATAGTCTTAAACTTTCCCTTTCTCTAAGACTATCATACTTCATTAATTGGGGTGTGACAGATAAAATATTATTTTAATATTCAAAATATCTTTAAAAAATATTTTTAAATTTAGTAAATGCTAACATATGACAATTCTTTTTCCTTATGTCTTTTCAAATACTACCCTGACAATTATTTAAAATTTCTATATGATTTATCCTACTGCTCCATTATTAAAATCCAATCTAAACCTAGCTCTGATACCACTTTTATCACGACCCAAACCTAGCCATGATCAGCACTATGACTTAGATAGCACTGAAACTGTCAAAGTTATTAGTTAACCTAAATATTATACAATCTAACCATAAATACATATGAATATTACTGTCCTCATGAAACCTTTTACGTTCATGCATACATGTATGCATGCATCACTATATACAAAACACTGAAGTTGGACAAAATGAAACTATTACATACAATCTTTCAAAAGCCAAACACCTACCCTTTTCATAAAATTACTTGCCTACTACTGGTCCAAAAGTTTTCAAGAGTTGATACCCTAATTTCTTTTATCCCAAAAGGTCAATATGTTAACTGGAGACAACACTGCCCTCAACACTGCTACTGATGCCACTACTACTGGCACTCCCCCTACTCCACCGGCTCCTTTTACTGATATTGTCAGGATGTTTGTCGAGATTATATGAAGACGGGATGAAGCCTTGAAAACTTAACAAAAGATCCTCCCAGCTATGATACAAGCCTAAGAACATACTATAATGGGCAAAGTCTAAACAATACTAACTTAGTTTGGATTGCAAGCTACTAATTCTACTTCCACCTCGTCAAATGCAGGCAAGGAAGTTTTGGTTGATGAAGTCATTATCCTAAATCCATAATTTATCTGTGGAAACACCACCCCAGCTACCCTTACTATGGATCCTTTCCCAATAGGGGTTGAAGATCATCCACTCCTTAAATCTATGGCTGAAAAGTACGAGGAGATGGACAACACCTTGAAGGCCTTGAAGAAAAAAGAAAATGTTCTGGATGTAAATGCTTTAAGTCCTTTCCCAAATGCAAGGCTACCACCTAAGTTTCAGATGCAAAGCTTTAAAAAGTTTGATGGTATTACTTGCCCCAGCACTCATTTAAGGATTTATGATGGGACACTCCGCCCCTTAGGAGTGGAAGGCGAGCCCTTTGCTCAGCTCATCCAACAGTCGCTCACTAGTGCAGCTCTGAGTTGGTTCATCCAATTAGGTGATTCTAAGAAACTGTCCTGGAAGTTAATATGTACTGCATTTTTAAAATAATATTCCTATAATCAAGAAATTGATGTTAATAAAAGTGATAAATAGTTGCCAAAAGAGACATTCTTTGCCTTTATCACTAGATGGAGGAAGAAAGCCTCTCAAATGGTAAACAAACCATCATAATCTGAACAGGTTGACATCATTGTCAAAAACTTGATACCTATGTACCGAGATAGAATGATAACACAATATTTGCCTGATTTCAAAGCACTTGTGATTGTTGGCACTCGGCTAGAAGATAGAGTTAAATTTGGCCTCATCAAGGATGAAACTCAAATCTTACCCTCATGATTTAAGAAAACCACTAATACTCAAAAGGAAGGTGGGGTAAATGTAATATCTACCCGCAAACCTCTCTAGATACAACAAAGGGTATTTACCAACCTAAGGGGATTAACACTGAGCTATCTCCTAAAGCAATGTCTAGAAAAGGGTGCCTTCCAACCACTAGAACCTAAGACCATTCCAAACCCACTACCAAAGAACTTCAATATGAATGAGAGATGCAACTATCACCAAGGGCCAAGGCACAAGACTGATGATTGCAAAGCCCTTCATCATAAGATATAAGATCTCACTGATGCAAAGGACCTTCTATTACCCACTGTGAATATTGGCACAAACCCCCTCCCAGAACACAACGTGAATGCAATCCTGAATGAAATTAAGGAATGGGACTCAATGTACCTTATCATTGATGTTGTGCCACTAAGTAATTAGCAATACATTAGGGATGACTAATCTTCTTTAGAAAGGTCACTCTCCCCAAATTGCTCACTACCAATTGGCCAAACCTCCTTGGCTAGGTCAGTCCATAGTGATTATTGATGTGTCATCATCAACCTAAGGCGCTTGGGAGATGAAATAGATGCCATTACCAGAAGTGGCAGAGTAACTCAAGCATTCACTGCTCCTACACCTGTAAATCGATCTGTGCCTTAAAATAAAAGGACTCTTGAACCTGAAGAGGATCCTATACTTAAGCAACTTAAGAAGACCTAAGCTAGCATCTCCATATGGAATCTACTTATGTATTCTTATCCTCACTGCCTAGCTCTTTGCAAGGCATTGAGCCAATGTCAGACATCACTCCCGAGACCTTAGCGGCATCAATCACGAGATCCACGAAAGGTGTATCCATCTCTTCTCTGATAATGAAATCACGCCTAAGGGACCACATAATGATGCTTTTTACATCACTGTTATCACTAGGGAGAAGACTATTCCCATGACTCTGGTAGATAATGGTTCTTCCCTCAATGTTTTCCCACTGAAAGTTGCTAGCTGCCTGGGGCTAACTGCTACTAATTTCAACCCTTCTGGTTAGATCATACGGGCATATAACAATTCAAAGAGAGAAGTTATTGGGGTGATGACATTGACCATCACTATGGGCCCTACTACCTTTAAAGTTCCTTTCCAGGTCATCGATGTGCCTTCGTGCTTCAACCTGCATCTTGGGAGACCTTGGATACATCAAGCTAAGGTTGTACCATCTACCATGTACCAAAGCGTCAAGTTCCCTCTGAAAAATGGTGTTGTTACCATTAAGGCTGACACGTCAGGAAAATCTAAAGTTACAGACACAACTCCAATCCTGGAAATTCAGTCTAAGTTGTTGGCATATCCTTTATCCAGATTCTCATTTGTGCAATTCTTTGAGGCTACGGGTAATGATAAAGAGACAGTCATCCTGGACTTTGACTCTTACTATAACGCAATAGTGGGAAACATCCTCAAACACATGGCCTACTTTCTTAGCAAGAACCAATAAGGTATAAAATATTTTGATGAACACCCCACATCTATTCCATCATTTAGCTTAGGTTACAAACCTACTGATGATGAGATTGATGAGGCAAAGGTCCAGGAAAGAGAAAGATCCTTGCTTGCTAGAAAAGGGGTGAATCTGACTATCCCTTAAGGCCATATTTTAGAACCCTCAATGGGTATTTTGTTAAATAAGGGGAGATAGTTACTTACTATGCTTTCATTGAACCATAGATCTGCTCTATGACTGGTATCAGGATGTCTAGATTTGAGTTATTTTTCGATGTGAAGCTGACCTCTGAAGATTGCTAACCCATATACTTCTTGGACCAAGACTATGAAGAGAACATGGAGGCAAGCCTCTTTGGCGACATAGCTGTTCTCACTGATAAGGAGGAGAAATCTAATCTCTCTACTATGATCAAGCATGCCGATGGAAAGCTAAAAATTTGGCATTATGATGAAAGTCCATTTGAAGCTGTTGAGCCAGAACCTGAAAGTGACACTGAGTCTGAGTCTGAATCCAATACTGAGTCTGAGTTAAGTACTGAGTCTTCCTCTTTTTCTTCTGAGTCAGAAATTAATGTAATAGGTCCATCGGGTTTTAACTATGAGTATGATGTGACCGTGGACCTCTCTTTTATTTCAATAAATAAAACTTCCAAGTTTTCTTGTTATGAGCATGTCTCTCTATTTTCTTTTTATGTTCTAACTAATGAATCTGACATCAGTTAAAAAGAAAATAAAATAATTAACAAAATAAAAGATGCAGTTAAAGAGCCCATAAACACTAGCACTCATGACATGCCTAAGAACACTACATTGTATATGCATGCTCAAACAAATAGGACACAGAGTCTGTAATCAAAAGATTTGAAGACTGCTTTGCTTGGAAGCGTAATGCTATGACCAAACTGGATCCAAGCATCGCTGTTCATAAAATTTTGACATACCCAGATTTCAAGCTTGTCAAATAGAAGCTCAAGTGCATGGAACCAACATGTCAATTTTGATCAAGGAGGAAGTGGAAAAACAACTTTCATACAACTTCATTGAGCCCATCAACTACCCATCTTGGTTGGAAGACATCGTCCCAGTACCGAAGAAGGACGACAAAGTCAGAATGTGTGTGGATTACAGATACTGGAGCAAGACATGTCCTAAGGATGATTTTTCACTACCCCGACACACTAGCTAGTTCAAAATGGTTTCCTTAACTGATCTGGCCAGGGATATAACCAAATCTTAGTTCATCCTCCTGGCAAGTAAAAGATAGCCTTTATCATAGGATGTGGCATTTACTACTACAAAGTAATGCTTTTCGAATTAAAAAATTCTAGAGCCACTTATCAGAGAATGGGTACAACAGTTTTCTATGACTTAATGCACAAAAAAGTGGAAGTATATGTTGATGACATGATTATCAAAGGTGCTACCCCTGAATTGCACCTGCAAGCACTAAAGAAGTTCTTCCTTAGACTTCGACAGTACAATCTGAAACTGAATCCCAACAAATGCATATTTGGAGCCTCATCCGGAGTGTTCCTTGGGTACATGGTAAGCAATAAGGGCATCAAAGTGGATCCACCCAAGTCTAAAGCCATTCTTGACATGCCACCTCCTAAAATAAAAAAGAAGATAAAAGGCTTTATGGGCCACCTCTAATACATCAGTCGATTCATCCATCAATTGGCTGACACCTGTGGTCCAATATTTAACCTTCTCAAGAAGAGTTCCTCAAAATAACGGAACGAGGAGTGTCAAAAAGGTTTCAAACAAATAAAGAAGTACCTTCTAAATCCACCTACCCCATAGCCTCCCAGACCTGGTTAACCTTTATTGCTATACCTAATTGCCATCTATTATCTAAGTTAAAGGATGCTAGATCATGAAATCAAATACAAGTACATTGAAAAGCTCTTTCTAGCATTGGTATGGGTTTACCATAAACTAAGACACTATTTGGGGGTATACATCACACATGTCCTTACTAATCAGAGTCCTCTCAAATATCTAATAGAGAAGCATGTCCTAGATAGCAAGATGGCTAGATGGATGGCAGTTATGGGAGCCTATGACCTCACGTATGTTCATAGAAAGTCCATCAAGGGTAGTGTCATCGTCGATCAACTGGTCGCTACCCCAATCGATGATCATTGGGAAGAACTTGAATTTCTCGATGAGGACATCCTATTCATTCAAAACGAAACATGGAAGCTGTATTTTGACAAAGCTACAAACCATAAAGGATATGGTGCCGGGTTGGTGTTTCATACACCTACCGGCGAGAGTCTACCTTTGGCAATCAAACACAATTTTGAGGTAACCAACAATGAAGTTGAATAGGAAGCATGTGTGTCTGGGATAGAATCAACTCTCTAGATTGGCATCAAAAACTTGGGAGTCTATAGTGACTCCAACCTTATTATCTCACAAGCATTGGGAAAATAGAAAATTAGAGAGGAGCAGTTGGTTCCTTACCATAAGAGCCTCGAAGAGATAGCCAATAGCTTTGACATCTTATCTTTCCATTATCTACCAAGAACTCATAACAGGTTTACTGATGCACTAGCAACCCTTGCATCTATGATCGAAATACGTGATGGGTTCATTATCCATCCTATTTCCATAAGCATTAAGCACTAACTGAGTTTTCAGTCTCATTGCATGGAGATTGAAGAAGTCAAAGAAAAACCATGGTACTAGGACATCTATGTTTACCTCACCAAAGGTAAATATCTTGAAAGTGCCTCCAAATTTGAAAGGAGAACTATTAGGCAACTGGCCATTGGATACAACCCCAAAGGTGACATCCTTTAAAAAAAGACGATGACTGGTATCCACCTCAGATGCGTCTTAGAGGAAGAAGACAATAAAACCATGGAAGAAATCCATGGTGGGTCAGATGGCACCTACATGAATGGTTGGGCATTATCTCGCAAGATCATGAACCAAGGCTACTACTGGCTCACTATGAATGGGGACTACGCATGATTTGCTTAAAGGTTCCAAAAATGTCAAGAGTATGTAAAGCTCTAAAAGCTTCCGTTATCACCCCTTAATCTGATCTCCAAACCATGGCCCTTTGTTGTCTGGGCATTGACATAATTGGAAAAATCTCACTTAAGTCGTCAACCGGTCATGAGTACTTCTTCGTAGTCATAGACTATTTCACTAAATGGGTTAAGGCTGCTCCCTACCAAGCCTTAGATTCAAAGAAAGTGGCTCAGTTTATCAAGACTAACATCATTTCTAGATACGGTACTCCACACGAGATCATCTCTGATAACGGCTCACACTTCCAGAAAGAGGTCATTACTCTCCTTCAAACGGAAAATATTTAGCATCACAGGTCTTCCCCATACAGACCTCAGACCAATGGCATAGTTGAAGCCACCAATAAAGCATTGAAGAACATGCTCCAGAAGATGATTAATAGTCATAATGGTTGACATATACACCTGCCAAGTGCCCTCCTTGGGTACCGAACTACGTACAAGTCGGCTACCAGAGCCACACCATACTCTCTAGTCTATGGGATGGAAGCAATCCTCCCCATAGAGTTAGAAATTTAGACAATAAGAGTTCTTCAAGAAGCTTAGATCTCTAAACTCGACTAGCAACATGCCTACTATGATCAACTCAATGCAATTGATGAAAAAAGAATGGAAGCTCTCCATCACATGTAGAATTACCAGATTCGAGTGGCAAAGCATTTTAACAAACAGGTTTGAAATTGCAATCTGTAGGAAGGTGACGTAGTTCTCAAAGAAATCAAACAAGTTGTGCAAGACCCTCGAGGGAAATTTATACCTCCTTGGAGTGGACCATACATCATAAAGAAGATCATGTAAGGCGGATGCATCATCCTGATGGAAGTCGATGGCAATGAGTTCAACCATCTAACCAACCTCGATCAACTCAAGAAGTACTTCATATAGTGTTCTTGTTGCATGAACATGCATTTAAGCATCATTATCATTTTTGTAGCAAGAACTACATGGACATTCTCCAAAATCATAAAGTTGTATTTTGAATTCAAAATTTTAAAATCCAATGTAAGGAGATACATAGTCCAAATCATTAAATAAAATCAAATGTTTCATTCACTTGCATTCGGGCTCTTTAACATTGCATGCAATAGTTAAAAAGAACGAATAAATAAAATATGAAAAAAGAATGAAATCCGCTAAGTTGAAAACCTAAAAGGGTAGCGTAGGCAAAATTAAGAGTACAACCTGCTAGATTGAAAATCGAAAAGGCGGTCTAGGCAACAACAATGACAGCTCATTAAATTAAAACCTCAAAAGGGTGGCTTAGGCAAAAGTAAGAGCTTAATACACAAAACAATAAATCGATGTCTGATTCATCTTTTGGAACATCCAAAATAAGATATTTGAGACAGAAAATTAAGAAATAGACAAAACAGTAAGTCTTATTCTCAAAAATCTAAATCTAGACTCAAACTCTGCCCTCAATCTCAGTCAAAAGAGCATATTGTTTTGCCTTCTCCTTTAGCCAACAAGTCTCAATCCACCACTCAATATACTCAGACAGCTTGCCAGAATCATCACCTAGGATCACCATTACCTTTGAAAAGTCTCTAAGAGAGAACAACTTTAGCTACTCGATCATTCACCACAGCTGCCTCGAACAAAGGGCCATCTAGGGGCACATCCTAAGCATGTCCCATCTTATGGAGGACTCTGGTAGCCTGATACCAGGACACATACTTGAAACCAAGCAGATACAAATGCTTATACCTCTGACTCCTCGATATGAATTGTTTGATGGTAGAATACCACCCAGGCTTCCATAGCAAATTTGAAGGACTCAACTCTATTAGCCAGTTAATCCATTCCTTCTCAGAACCAAAATAGATAGAAATTTTTTAAGAACGATACCACGAGGTAGAATAACTTGGTCTATCAAGTCCAGGAACAATCTTAAGGTGGTCTCTAAGCCATATCTAAGGGTAAAAATACACAAGTCAGAAAAACCTAAAATAGATAAGCATAAAAAGATATGAGTACATGGAGCAAAATCAAACTAATAGTCTAAGGTTCTTTCGAATTGTGATAACAAGGCTCAACAGCGTTGCAGCTAAAATCACGCCCACAATCTATTTACCTTCTCCCATCTAGGGTATCAGCTCAGCCACTCTTGCATCTCCCCATCCAATTGGGCCCACAAAAATATAACACGTTGTTAATCCAAAGGTGTAAGCCTTCAACCTCCAAGCCATCCAGACGGAGTCATCCTTTGATTCCTCCCAAAACATATAGGCCAATATTGGCAAGTCCACCAAATTATCCTTCACAATATCTGAAGCAACTTCAGTGTTCAAATCCAATAATCTCTTGAACGAGTTCAAATAGCCTACCTGCTCAACTGGAACAGCCAGGTAAGCCTTGGGGTTCGTCCCAAGCAAAAAGGAAAACTCTTCAAAAGTTGGACATATCCCATCCATACCAGCCCTGAAACAAAACACATGATCAATAGGATCCCAAAAATGGATACATGCATTCAAAAAATCCCAGTCTATCCTAACACCTTTAAGAGTTGGCAAAAATTTCATACCATATCTCCCCAGGTTGATCTGGCTCAAATACAGTAAAAAACATTAAAAAAAAAAACATCATGCATCATCCTCAGGATCAACCTCCTCTACCTCATCCCCCTCCTCAGGATCAGTCTGTGTCCCGCGTCGTCAGATGACCCTCCGTTCTAGCTGGCTCCTCAGAATTCTCATCTCAGAAAGAGTAGTTCTCAAGCTAAACATAGCCCTCTGGTGTTATCTATACCCTGACCATAGAATAAGCTGAGAATCTGCAAAGAACATACAAAAATCAGAAACTGTCAAAAGGAAAGAGTATGACTGACACAAAGACTAAATAGCATACCATCTATGGAATCTGAGAAAAATCTACTCTCTACACCCCTGGAAAGTAGTTGTTGCTGAAATAATGAACCTGACTAATGCTCGCCGCATCGATGTAAGAGACATGATCAGTAATCTAAAGCATCCCATGCCAAGACTGACTGGTGCTGGCTAGCATGCAGGAGGAAGAAGCACCCATACCTGAAGAACTAGAACTCTGATGGGGAGCAGCTGGGTGACTACTCCCACATTGAGGCTTCCATCTCGCAGGCGCAACACCTCCTCTCCTATCATGACCACAGTCAACACAAAATGGGGGCATCCTAACCATCAAACGAGATGCCATGAAATCCGAGTCAGAGGCATCCATCTGCAGGTAGTCTTCCTGAGATCTCCCTAATCGCTAGTACATTTGAGAGGCAATAGGCATCTTCTCTCTCATCTTTTCAAAAGGGTCAACATGCACAACTCTCTCCTCGGTCGATAGAGCCATCACCTTCTCCCCAGGAAAGAACTCCATCAAAGAAGTAGAGCCAAGCAGAATCCGCCTTCGAGTGGTGGTAATACCAACAGCATCAAGGTCCACATTTCTGAGATCAAGCATGTGGAAGGGTCTCCAAACAACCTAAAATCACCAAGGTAGTAAATCAGAAAACTACCAAAAAGCACTGGTAAAGGTTATCAAAACATACCAGAGTGACAGACGCTAAAATATGCCGGTAATCATAAATGGAAAAGTTATCTTGATTAAAGAGCCAAGAGTCCTTACACCACATCCTCCCATCGAAAAGGGAACCTAATCTAGTAGCTAGATCTTGGGCGCAATGGCACCAATATGGGAAAAGGTCCAAAGCTACAGAAAATAGATACATAGACAATTCAGCAAATGAACAAAACACCAAAGCAAATGGAATGAAAGGATAATATGGACCTCCCACACAATGGCAATCGCTGAAATAACTACCTGAACAACCCAGACAATAGGTCTATCCCTCTGTATGTTGTAGCCAGAGCAGCTCCAACCCAATCAAACTCTCCTAACTCCCTCAAGTCCTTTAGTGAAGCTAAGATCTTCAAATCCACCTAGCCAAACTCATTATATAGAAATAGGATCAATATGATGATCAACAAGCAAACCCTAACACACTGGTCAATAATATAGTCCACCAAGCTCATCTAGGACAACAGATTAAGTAGTTCAGTTTTGATGATCTGCCCATAAGTATTGCATGCCAGCCGCTCCCCTAGCAAGTTACCCAACTCATGGCACTGACGCGGTAACTTATCAAAAGTGATAAGCCGATGCCCGAATTGCCTACCAGTCAAGCATGACCACTCGAAAGGAGTCATCGTCATCTCTCCCACTAGCAAATGAAAGGTATTGGTGGTCCGCCACCACCTCGCAACAAGGGAATAAATCATGTTCCTATCAAGGGAATGCCCAACATCTATATTCATCCATCTCATCAGGTGTGTCGGAGCTATATGCTCAGCGATAACCTCATGAGCACCTAAAAGGCTATCACATCTCTTAGGCTTGATCTACCATCTATCTAACTAAAATTGCCCTCATACAGGTACGCATTCAGTACCATTATTTTCAATTCCTATTTTATTATTAACTCTATTTTGTTTTGGCATGGAAGATAAATAGAGAAAATACATACTGTCAAAAAATCCAAGCCAGCTCGTATGTTCCTGGCAGTCCTCTAGCAAATCAGGGTTGGTGGAAGTATGCGGCTCCTCTCTATCCACCAACAAATGGCCAGTAGTATCCCACTCTGGTAATGGAACTGCAACAGAATCAGATGGACCTGCAGATGGCTCAGGTATCTCGCCAAGCTTACTTATGGATTATTGAAAATGTTATCAAGTGGTGGGGTAATAAAATTTGGAATCGCTTCCCCATCCAAAGATGCACTCAGCCGTGCAGACAAATCGTCCTTCTCCCCGAAAATATAAATTGGTATAATCCAAAGCGTCTCTATGAATCAGAAAAGCAGAAAGGTCAAAGGAGAAAATTTGAAAGCAAAAGCAAGAAATAAAAAGTTGTAAGTGAAAATGAAAGCTTCAAGCCCTTTTATAGGCAAATTCTCAACTATTGCATTAAATGCGTTCACACTTAGCAGTCACGTTTCCACAAATATGACAGCTAAGGGGGGAAACTATGAACCCTAATTTTGGCACCTTTAAATCAGACATGTTAATACAAGCCCAACAGATCTAAGCGAGCTCGATTCGGACATCAAATGGACCCAAAAAAAAAAAAACGAATCCAATCAGACCGAGCCAGACCAAGAAAAATCATGTCTAGAAATAGGTAAAAAGCAATAATGATCATTAACCTTTGCTTGTTTTTCCATTTTGATTACTAACCTTTGATTTTTTTTTCATTTTAATCACTAATCTTCTATTTTATTGTATCAACAAGTCACTAGGAGGTTTCATGATTGAAAATCTAATATGGCATGACATATGTCACTAGAAGCTAATGTGGCATGACATGTGGCATGTCACGTGTCGACTAAGAGTTGCCATGGCATGCCACATGTCAACTAGGAGCTAACATGGCATTCCATGTGTCGACTAGGTAAGCATGCCACGTCAGATTTTCGACCATGAAACCTTCTAGTGACCTGTCGGTGCAATAAAATAGAAGATTAGTGATTAAAATGAAAAAAGAAATCAAAGGTTAGTGATTAAAATAAAATAAAAAAAGAAGCAAAGTTTAGTAATCATTGGTGCTTTTCACCCACCCAGAAACCCAAGCCCAAAACGACATGTGCGTGCATGCGTATAAGGCCTTGTCCATGCGTGTCACTCCACATGCATGCACATCAGGCCACACCCATGCATTTCAGGCCACGAGCATGCATTTTAGCCAAAACGCACTCGTTTTATGCCAATGGTATTTGGCATGATTCCCTATAAATTCCGACTTTTCTAGAACTGTTGGACAGAGATTTTTTGATCGACTTCTAAACAAAATTAACCGCATTTTCCATCCTCTAGACATCTCTAAACACTTCTCAAACACAATAATTCCCTCTCAATTGATCCGACCCCTTAGAATTGCAACGGTTCCTATCAGTTCAGCAATTCAATTTCCTCCATTCCAGTTCAGACGAGCAGCGTCCACTGCTCTCCGAACACAACTGAGACCCGTTCTGGTTTTATCAAACCCTTCGATCCTCCAATTCTGAAGTCCCAAAAAAGGTAAATTTGTTACATTATACTCCTTATCTTTAGTCTATGAATCATTTTACACTAATCCCTTTAGAACCGAATCAAGGCATTTTTATCAGAATTCAATTTTAAGCTCTTTAATCTAATCTAAGACATGTTTTACTGAAAATCTATTTTTCATAAAACTAATCCAATTAAACCCTAAAATGAACTTAGGTAGTCATCACATACTCAAAATCATTTTTTTTATTAATCAAAATCTGAAACGGTTAATAGCCTTTCGATTAACAATTTTATTAATTAAAATTGATTAGCTACTGAATACTCAAATCACCCTACTATTATCAAAACAATCCCCACCCTTCTAGAGAAAGAAGAAAGGCGTAAGATTTGATTCCTATTCAAAAGGATACGCCGACAAACCATTTCACGACTTCAACTCCAAAATTCATTTTTTCCATTGTTTTTCTTTTTTTTTTTTTTGTTATTTAATTATTGTTTATTATTATTTTTTCATTAAATCTGTTGTGTCATAATTATTTTTACCATTTTCATTATTTTTATGCTTGGATTTGTATTGAAAAATGTGTGCTCCTTCCAAATCATAATACTGGAGGGGAGATCTCCTGATTTTCATTATTTTTTGCATTTGTAATTTCATCGCTTTCTTTAGGACGTTGTGCCTTCCCTAGAACCCAAAGTGGGCTAGAGGAAATACCCCTGGCCAATTTTGTCTTTATTGCTTTGTGCGATTGTCATCTGCATTATAGCCTGATCATGCATCATAATTGCCATGTTTAACTATTCATGCACCATGAAATTTGTTCCTGCATACATGAAAATTCTATTTTAACCGAAATCATACTATTTTAAGCCAAAAGTTGTTATGTAAAATAGTAAAAACTATTTTCATAAAAGAATAGCCTTTTCCTAAATTTGGGTAAAAACATTCTATTTTCTAAAAATGGAGTTAATTCAAAATAGTTTCTTAATTACCATCGAAATACTATTTTTTAAAAGTATTAGGTGGCGACTCAGTATACTTTACACACCATGTGTATGCTAACAAACACATATGGATGCACAAATGTGGGACCCAACCACAATCCGTGATGCCATGTGCAATCCCACCCCCCCTGTGGTCGGTTCCTTGGAGCTGCAAGCTCAGAGGCACGTTGGAAGATCTCGTGGGCTGCTCGGATGGGGCCTCACACCATGCCATGAGCTCAGTGTTACTCAGGGAAGAAAAAGGAGTTCATAAGCCAATTTATTATTTCAGTAAGGTCCTTTAAGGGGCGAAGCTAAATTATAGACCCATTGAAAAAATTGTGTAAGCTTTGGTTTTGTCTTGCAAGAAATTCAAAGTATACTTAGAAGCTTGTCAGGGGGTGGTAATAACAATTCATCTAATCAAAAGGGTCCTCCATAAGCCAGAGACGTCTGGAAGGATGCTAAAGTAGTCCATAGAGTTGGAAGCAAATGGGCTTCAATATCACCCAAGGGCAGCAATCAAAGCTCAAATGTTAGCGGACTTCATCTCTGAGTGCTCCTTCCCCAGTCAGGACATTCAGGGAGAAGAGAAGGAAAAGGAGAAGAGCAATACAAAGCAAGATAAGGGGACCACATGGGACCTATATGTAGACAAAGCAAAAGGTGCAAAAGGAAATGGGGCTGGCATAGTACTAAAAAAATGAAAAAGGAGTCCTCTTGAAGTATGCCCTGAGGCTAGAATTTGGGAACACCAATAATACTGCAGAGTATGAAGCCATAATTCAAGGCTTGAGCCTAGCTTACCACCTCCGAACGAAAAATTTAAACATGTACACTGATTATTAGCTAATGGTGGGACACATCAAGGGATAATATAAGACAAAGGAGGGAGAAATGACCCTCTATATAGAAAAAGTGAAGCAAACTGTAGAACAGATGAAAGGCAAAGGAGTAGTGGTGGAATTCTTCAAGATTCCTAGAAGTGAAAACACAAGGGTTGACTGTCTCAGCAAGCTAGAAATGCAGTACCCTATAGACCTTCCCATAAGAGTATTCCATGGATAGATCCAATTTGGGCATACTTAGAGGAAGGTAGAGAGTCGGATAACCCAAAATAGGCCAAACGAATGAGAATAAGAAGTTCTTATTTTTCAATTTACCAGGGAAAGTTGTATAAACAAGGATATTCCTTGTCTTGGCTCAGGTGTCTCACCCCCTTAGAAGTAGAATATGTGCTACGTGAGGTGAATGGGGGAGCTTACAAAATGCATGTTAGAGGATAAACCCTAGCAGTAAAAGCAATAAGGCAGGGCTACTGGTGGACTACGATAAAAGAAGACGTAAGGAAATTGGTTCAGAAATGCCAAGCTTGTCAGAAGTTTAAAAAGATGGAAAGAGTCCCAGCCGCAAAACAAATGCCCATTTATAGCATGTGGCCTTTTGCTAAGTGGGAGATGGATATAGTCGAACCACTTCCCATGGCCAATGGACAAAATAAATTCCTCTTGGTGGTAGTAGAGTATTTCACTAAATGGGTTAAAGCGCAGGCCCTAGCAATGATAACAGTGGAAAATATGGTTCAGTTCCTTTGAAAGAATGTCATTTATAGATTTGGGATCTCTTATCAGTTCATAAGTGACAATGGGAAGAAATTTGATAATGCTAAGATAAGGGAATTTTGTTTTAGGATTGAACAACAAGCATCACTTCTCATTGTTTCCCATCCTCAAACAAATGGGTAAGTGGAAGTGACAAATCAGACCCTTCTGCTAGGACTCAAGAGGTGACTAGATGGATATAGCAGGAACTGGGTATAAGAGCTTCTCCACGTTTTATAGGCTTATTCGACTATTCCAAGGGAACCCACAGGAGAAACTCCCTTTAGCTTGACATATGGCACAGAAACAGTGATTCCTGTAGATATTGGACTGCCAAGTGGGAGAGTTGATCTGGACCTGATAAGGGACCAAGTCTTCATGAAGTAGATGAACTACAAGAACAAAGTAGCTTCTTACTTTAACAAAAAGATCAAGTCCAAGATCTTTAAAGAAGGAGATTTAGTGATGAGAATCTTGGGAGCTACTAGAAAGAGAGAAGGCGCTGGAAAACTTGCACATAATTGGGAAGCTCCTTTCAAATAGCCAAAGTTATAGGGCCAGCCACCTACAAACTTGTAATTATGAATGATGAAGTTATCCCTCACACTTGGAATATCCAGCATCTCAAATTGTATTACAAGTAGTTAAGAAAATAATGATGGTACCTTAATTCCTCTCTAAGAGTTATCCATAATATAACTATGAAAAAATCACAAAATCCCTCCTTAAGGGGGAGGGTGAAACCCTTGTTAAGGCAATGTCCTTCCCCAAGGAGGAGGGTAAAATCCTTGCCAAGATAAGGTCCCTCCCTAAGGAAGGGGGGTGAAACCCTTTTAAGGCAAGGTCCTTCCCCAAGGAGGAAGGTAAAATTCTTTTCAAGGCAAGATCCCTCCCTAAGGAGGAGGGTGAAATACTTATTATGGCAAAGTCCTTCCCCAAGAAGGAAGGTAAAATCCTTCCCAAGTCAAGGTCCCTCCTAATGAGGAGGGTGAAACACTTGTTAAGGTAAGATCCTTCCCCAATAAGGTATGTAAAATCATTGCCAAGGCAAGATTTCTCCCCAAGGAGGAGGATGAAACCCTTGCCAAGGCAAAGTCCTTCCCCATGGAGGAAGGAAAAATCCTTGCTAAAGCAAGGTCCTTCCCCATGGAGGAGGATAGTTTCCTTAATAAGGAAAATACCTTACACAAAAAGCAAAAACTTTCAAATAAATAAATAATGACTGTAAGGCAAATATTTCTTCAAAAAAGAGAAGTTAACAAAGAAAGAATAAATTAATTTCATTCCTATCAAAGAAAAGATCACATTAGTATAGAATTATATACAAAATTATACAATTGAAAATTGTAAGGGATATACAAAAGCTAGAACTGTCCCAAGGTATCTCCCTAATCCCGAATAACCACAATGGCTGAGGAGATCACCTCTTCCCCTTAGACATCCTCCTCAGAATCCCCAATTTTAGAGGTATAGCCTGATGGAAGGGGATGATCTTCTTTTGTCATGTGAAGGCTAATTGGAACTAGATTCCAATTGTCGATGTAATGGCTCAAGGGAGGAACCTACTAACCCTCCCTAGCTTCCCCTTGCATTGGGGGGAATTGCTCCATGATATCTACATTGACAGCCTGAATCTCAAACAGAGCCACATTGTAACCCTTGGCTAAGGCCTTTACATTGTTGGCATAGTTCAGCTTGTGGAAGTAGTCCGACTGAAGATAGTTTTCTAGCAAGATTAATTTATCAAATTCTGAAGCATAGCTCGGTATGTTGTAAAATCCAAAGACTGCTTGACTCAAGCATATTCTCCAAGCAGTTTCTGCTTCCTTTTAAGGGTTCTATCCAATTTAGCCTGTTTCTCATCAAATGTATCCCTCTCCACTTTAAGGGCATCCTCCAGCTATTTGGTGGAAGTAGTCAGAGTCTCCGCTTGTCCCTTCAACCTACCAACCTCTTCAATAGTGTCACGACCCGTTTCCCGAGCCGCAACAATCCAAGGGCATGGGTAGTCGTAAGGGTATTGAAAACCCATAGAAACCAATAATAAACTATAAAACACTAAACTTAACTAATAAAAACATTAAACACTAATACATATTATCTCAAAATCACTAGTTATAATTTTTTTAACTTATTACAATAATCTGTGTCTTTAATAATTTTCTGGAGCCACTAGAGCACCTATAGACCCAAACCATTTATCTTGTTAACCTAAAATGTTACAGAAAGAGGAAGCAAATGAGATCGATTACCTCAGTTAATATACATAAACAAAGAAAATATATTTTAGTTAGGTAACAAGGGTTTCTAACAGTAATGGTAATTAAAGTATCAAAAGTCATATATAAAAATCCAGTATAAACTGGTCAGAACAAATCAGAAAGTGTCGGAAGAAATGACACCAGGAAAAATTGAAAAACATAACTAAATAGAATATCATATATATAACAGAACGTCACTACGGGTAGGATATAAACACCATAACTAAACAGAATATCAGATATAATAGAACATCACTACGGGTGGGATATAAACACCATCCACGTTCCGTAACAGAACGGTCACATAAGTGTCATAAAATAGATGAGGGAATCATGTCACATCGAATACGTATACCTCATCAAGTACAAGCTTAGAGTAGCAGTCCTTTCTAGATAGGACACTGATATGTATGATTGTATAAGTTCAGTCACTGATGCACACGGTCTGATAGTATGACCTCTATCAGTACAATCTGATGATCCCTTCATCAGTAAGGGTGTTCTGTCACATATACGATCAGTGGCTAAGCAAATAGCTAGGTAGGATAATCAAAATTTACAATCAGAACGATAAATAAAAAAGTAAACAAATTTGCATTGTAACATTTCCAAAAAAAAAACTTGACAGATGGGTTCAATAACAATTTCAAATAGAAAGGGCTAGTAAACTCACTTAGTCTCCAAGTTATGTTATTCCATACATATCTCTTCAATTCTTTAAGTCTTTGAACACCATTCCTATCTCTCAATCCAAATAGATACATATTTAGTATCTACATTAGGATTCTAGAATAACCAAAACTATTCAAACAATGAATGTAGTATTCATTCTATTTACCATCACAAATAGACCGAACAATCTCAAAAATTCAATTTATAATTGTACTAATTGATCAAATAATCAAGCTACTCTATCTATATATTAGAGATTTTATCAAATAATTCTTAAGATTCTACCAAAATTTTGACAGAGTTTCCTTTATTTTTAGAACTAAATCTTCTGTAACAATTAACAGAAAATACTTCTATAAACTCATTTCATAGCAATCATCACCGACGACCCCTCCTGGATCCTCCAATCTTAACAACAACCACATACATTTTATGCATATTAATCAACTTTAATAAATCATGACTAACTATAATATTTTAACTTTTCATAACAATTTAAATTAATCCCAGCACATATAACCAATACCATTCAAACTTACTAACTTATAATTGCTTAGGTACTTGCCTTTTTTTAATTTATTTCTTCACATCATTGTTAAGTTTTTTTTTTTTTTGAATAGTTCAAATAATTAGACATTTTAAAAACTCTGATTACTTAAAATTCTCAAGTTTCAATCAAATACCAATTCAAGATTTAATATTCTACTATAACAAAAAGAATAGTTTATTTCCAATCTTCAAAAAAAAAATTCAGAAAATCATTTCATCTCCAAGTAGAGTAATCAGCTTTAGTAATTTGATTTACTTTAGTATATAAAGTTTACAAGATTGATCATACCATATTTCATATAAATTAAATATGAACTTGGTTACAAGTAAATCCCTTAAACTTTCAGGTAAGTATGTAAAATAGATTATAAACTTCATTCATCATAGTAAATTTAATTTCTTAGCTCATATATATATATATATATATATATATATATATATATTGAGAACATGTTTCAACTTTTGATAATCTAATAAATCGTTCTCTATTTATAGTCAATTTAAAAAGTACAAACACAATCCAAACTCAACTAACCTTTTTATTAGGAATGGCAACGGGGCGGCTGGGGGCCGGCTTACGCCCAACCCGGCCCCGACCCGACCCCTACTCTCGTAATCCGGCGGGTTTTTTTCTTTGTCCCTTAACCCGCCCCGCTCCGTTCTTTCCCACCCCGACCCGACCCGTATAATAAAATAATTAAAAAATTATAAAAATATATTAAAAAAATTATAAAATATATTAAATTTATAACTTAAAAATATAAATATAAATTAAATATACATATATATATAAATATAAAGTCGGGTCGGATTACGGGGCGGGGCGACTCAAACCTGGCCCTGACCCGCCCCAGTATTTTTTTATAACGGGTTAACCCGAACCCGCCCGTAACCCGGTAAATTATTAAAAAACCCGCCCCGTTCGGGTTGGGTCGGGCTGAATTTGCCATTCCTACTTTTTATTTTCTAACACTTGAATATCTTAAAATAATCATAACTATTAGAACTCAATTTTCAATACTCAACACCTTGGCATTAAAACTTCAAGAAAGTTCATTAGCATCTTCCTTCTAAATCCTTTTAACTAATTTAATCATCATTATAATTCATTTAAATAGCCAATTAACCAATTAAACTTATTAAATTATATAAAAACCAAGAGCTGTCATAAATGTAGAAGTTAGAGTCAAGTTCAAAAATTCACAATAACTTGTAAATAGCTTCAAATGACCTCATCTTTTGCAGATTAGTACTCTTGTCTATTTTATAACACAATTGATTTTATCTTAATTAGATATGTGTGCAAAGAGAAAATGCATAAAAACTAAAGAAAGATCAGACAACTCTAACAAACTGAGCAATAAATATTCAGCCCTTTTTGAGCTAGTAAACCG
>CAOJBK011502741.1:0-10885 GCA_948294925.1 Codiaeum variegatum | reverse complement strand
CACCTTTTTTCAGCTTATCACCAACAGTCTGCTCAAGGTCTTTTCTTTATTTTCAGACTTTTAGTCTGAAACTTCTATTTCTTTTGGTTATTATTCAATGTGTTCTTGTTTTTTATTTTAGATTTGGCTTGTTCCTATTTTAGTTGGACTTATATTTTTTTCAAGTTACTTTTCTTAGTTTAAGATGAATTTTTTTATCAACTCTTGACTTTCATAAATTAATTTTTTTTATCTCAAATATTAATAAAAGAAAAAAAATATAATTTATAAAAAAAAATTAAAATACTAAATCTACTTTTCAAGTTCATACTGAATTTGAAAGGAACCCATCATTTATGGATTTGAAGTTTTCACTGAACCATTCTTTTCTTAATGTGTGTGATGAATACAAGGTTGTGTTTAAAAACTATAGAAATATATTATAAGGTTGTGCATGATTATACTTAGGTTGCGATAATCATTTAGGGTTTTGCTTTCTGATAACAATATTATATACTAAAAAGATATTTAATTATTTTTTTTTCAAATAGTTATTAGTTTGTTGATAGTTGTTAAGTAGCCATGGGGCTATTTTTGCAAAAATTTCAAATAAAAATTCTTTTTATAATAATTTGACTTATTTAAAATAGTAATTATTAGCTTCCGAGGGGTGTGACCTGACAATAAATAACTAATGTTTATACTTGCATGTTCCAAGTTCGATTCTAAGGACAGATAGAAGATAAAATTGATTTGGACGTTTGTCTACCCTCTTACCTTTTTTTTTTTAAAAAAAAAGTAAATTATCATATTAGAAAACATTTAAATTAAAAACCAAATATTAATATTTATCTTCTATGGTCATCAAAATTATTGACTAATAATAATAATAATGATGATGATGTAATAAGTAGATTAAATATTTAATAATATTTGCTATTATGAAACTTTAGCATGCTCTCTCTTTTACAGTCTCTAAAAAAGGAGCCTCTGTCTTCAATCAAAGACGATCAGACCAGGGAAAAAAGTGTGAATACATGATGATATTAGAGTGATTCAACTCCAAGCTCTAGTCTGGCAAAGTTAGGCAAAAGGTCTTATAAATAATCTCTTTTTAGTAATCAAAACAAGACCCGAGCCTATATGATAGTTATTTTGACTAAGACACTAACATAGGAGTAGATGATTATGATGATAGAAAAGATAAAGTAGAGAATATGAAAGAGGACACGAAGGAGGATAATTGTGATCCTAATTCTGAAGAATTAAATCTTAACCCTAGTAACCAAAGTGGCCAATCCAATGTATAATGTACTAAGATTAAACAGAAAGGAGGAAAGGTTTTTGTTACTCTCGATTCTACTTGCCCTCATAGTGACATCACTAATAAGGCTCGTCCACATCTTATTATAACTATGGGAAACCTAAGATTCACTCTCTTTAGTCACCTATATGCTTTTATAAAGTCATTGATCTTGAAAAAAAAAACTATTTTTTATGAAGTTTGAAAGGAAATTTGATTACTTAACTACTATTCTTGATGGACTTTGGGTTATCTATGGCTATAACCTTTATATTCAACCATGGAACACTAATTTTGACCTCCAAACATCCACTTCATTTGTTGTGGTTGCTTGGGTTTGGTTTTTGGGCATGCCATTACACTTTTACCTTAATTTATTGAAAAACTGATAACAATTGACTATTTCCATTGGGATTGATGTGTCTAAAGCTTTAATCTCCAAGTTGATGATTGATAATAAAATCCAATGGGAGGAATATGAGGATCTCCCTTTGAATTATTGTGAATGTGAATTCTATAGCCATTTCAATATTACATGCTCTAAGAAGATAAAGGAGCATCAATTGCCAAATCATTGATATTATGGAGGAGAATTTCGACAAATGGATGCACGTACCAATCAGGTCTCAAAATAATGGTGGGAAACATAATGCACAAACTGGAGAAGGTAAAAAAAAAGGACAATAAAAATAACAACCATTTTAAAGTCCTTACCTAAGAGGAAATTGTTTAGGAAACACCAAATTTGGGAAAAGAGCCTAATATTATAATTACCACTCATGACAAAATTGTGACTACGCAAAATGAAAATTGATCAATAATAATATAGCTAGACCCAGTAACAATAGCAAGAAAGTTGATAAAACTCATAACCCAACTAATCTTCTAAAGATGACTACCACTTCAAATGTCCCCAAACATGTAACTAAATGTGTATTCTCAGAGAAAAGACAAAGTAATATCCCTGACAATAAAGGCCCCTCTCTTACAAAAAAAAAAAAGGGAAGCACCTTGTTGAATGTTAGCAAACATTCTAATGCTATTTTTGTGCCATTACATGGCTGAACCTTGTGATGCACTTTTGGGTAAGGAAAATAATATTACAACTAGCTTAGCTCTTAATAAGAAAAACCTTCTGGTCGAACTGAAGGAGGCGACATCCAAATGAAGAAAAACCCAATTTTCAAAAAGGGAATTAGAACTGACAAGCCAAAGTCTTCTAACTCCATTAAATTGATTGCTCAAATCTCTAAAGAAAATGGACACTCATAAAATAACTCACTTGATGATGAGTTCTTTCAAGAGTTTGTTGAAGATCGAAACGATGATGAGAATCTTAGTGTTTTAGAGGATGACAAATTGAGAAGGTAGAAGAGGAGCCTTTTTATCCCTTCATGCAGGAATGGGTTTGTTCTTTTTTACTTTTCTTATATTTTTATCATGTCTATTTCTTTAATTGTTTGGAACTGCCAAGGGGTTTGCAAAAAATATTTTATTTTTGTTATTAAGGATATGGTTTTCAAAAAAGATTGTAACTTTCTTATTTTTCTAGAAACTCATATTAGTGGTAGGCATGCAAAAGAAGTTACTGATAAGCTTGGTTTGATAGATCTCATCATATTGAAGCCCAAGGATTCTGTAGAGGAATTTGGTTGCTTTGGAAGGAGAACATCACTGTTAATATTATTACCATTGATATGCAATTTACTGTTGTCGATATTCAAACCTCTATTGGTTGGAAGACTCACTTTATTACAACCTATAGTAGTCCTAATCCCTGTATTTGATCTTAATTATGGCATCATCTCTCTTAGCTATATGATAACACTAACTCCCCCATTCTTTTTTGTGGTGACTTCAATGATCTTCTCTATACCAATGAGAGAAAGGGAGGTAAGGACGTAGAATGGGTGTTAATAGATAGTTCTTGAACTGGTATAAGTGTGACAATATTCATGATTTTAGGTTTCAAGGCCTAAGTTTACTTGGTATCATAGCAATCTCATGGAAAACCTTGATAGAATGATGTGCAATGATCAAGGGTTCTCCCTTTTTTAGAATTTAATGGTTTATCACCTACCTAAAGTGATCTCTGACAACTGATGCCTCAACTTATTTTGATCAATCTACCAATTCTCAATAGACTAAGTGACCTTTTCGAACACTAAGATTTATCAAGGGTTCTCCCTTATTAGTATTCAATGATTTATCATCTGCAACTATATTATTCATCTTGCTGGTGATTTATCTATTTGGAATACTAGATTTTTTGCCACATCGATTTCAGAAAAAAAAAAACAAAGTCCTTAATTGCTTGAAAGGCATCCAACAGACTTTGGAGCATCACAATTTCGATAATCTTGTTCAGTTGGAAAAAGATTCACAAGTTGGATATGAAAATATTCTTTCTCAAGAGGAGCTTTAATGGTATTAGAGATCTAGAGCGTATTGTCTCATATGGGGTGATAGCAATGCATCCTATTTCCATGTTGCATCTATTGCTAAATAATGAAGTTGAAAAATTTCAATATTAAAGGATAATAATCATGATTGTTTTTTTTTAAGATAATAGGCTAAAACTCATAACTATGGATTATTTCCATAATCTCTTTTCCATTACAAATGTTCAAGCTACTAGTTATGGCATGAAAAAAATCATTTCCCTTCAATTATTGATGATGACTCTCATGCTTGGTCACTATAAATGAAACTCATAATGCTCTTTTTGGTATAGATTTGATGAAGGTTGTAGGAGTGGATGGCTTCAATGCTATTTTTCCCCCAAAAGTGATGGGGTATTGTGGATGCTGCCATTTTATACACTGTCAAATGCAACTTGAAAGGGGCAACCTTTTCAAAAAGCTTCATCAAACCCTTTAGGCTCTTATTCCTAAAGCAAAAAATCATGAAGACCTCACTCAATTCTGACGTATCAGTATTTATAGTATTATCTATAAAATTATCATAAAGATTATTGCTAATAGAATGAAAACACTTATGGTGAAGCTTATTGGCAAGACCCAAACTAACTTCATTCATAGGCATCATATTATTATTGATAACATTGTCATTATGCAGGAGTTGGTCCATTCCATGCAGTATAAGCAAAATGGTAAGAATCTAATGGCTATCAAGGTTGATCTATAAAAGGCTTATGATAAGCTTAATTGAGATTTTTTTGTTGATACTTTAAGAGAAGCCAATATTCCTGAATTTTTAATTCAAATCATCTACAAAGGAATCTCATTGGTTCAGTTTCAAGTTTATTAGAATGGTGGCCTTTTTTATTCTTTTACCCCCTCTAGAGGTATTCAACAAGACTGACCTCTCTTCCCTTACTTAATTACTTTATATGTTGAAAGATTATCTCATGGTATTTGTGATATAATGGATATAGGTAGTTGGAAGCCTATTACCATTATCATGGGTAGTCCTGAGCTATCTCATATCATTTTTATAGATGATTTGGTTATTTTTACTAAAGGTAAACCAACTCAAATGGAGGTTATATCTTATATTTTTGATAACTTTTGCAAATCTTATAGGCAAAGAGTTAGTTTAGCTAATTCTCTCTCTTTTTTTTTCTAAAAAGGTTCATGGTGATAGCAAGGATATTCTTAGATCTTTCAATAGCTTTAGTCTTAATAATGATATCCCATAATACCTTCGGATTCCCCTACTTCATGGTAAAGTTATCAAACCTTTTTATTATTATGTTATTGATCATATTCCATTGAAGGTTGAAAGTTGGAAATCTAACCACCTTTCCTTGTAGGGGATAATTACTTTGTTTTATTATGTTATTCTCATTATCCCTAATTGTGAAATGCAAACTATGACTTTGCCTTTTCCATATGTCAAGAGATTTAGTGTATTTGCCAGCATTTTATTTGGTGTGGCAAGAATGAGAACAAAGGGACCAATTTTATTAAGTGGGATCGTATTTGCTATCCTAAATATTTTGGTGGCTTGGTTTTGAGAAACATGAGGCTTATGAATGATACATATCTTTTCAAGGTATCTTGAGGCATTCTCACTAAATGAGATTGTCTTTGGGTGCATATTCTTATCTCTAAGTATGGTATTGATGATCAAATTATTCTCTATTACTTCAAGGATCAAAACTCTTCTTGGCTTTGGAAAGGTATTAGGAATAACTGGAAATAGATTATCTATGGCACTAGATGGTGATTAGATAGTGATTAGATAATGCCCAAAAGGTTGGCTTTTATATGGACAAATGGGCGAATTGCTGACCTCTTATTGAGATTACTCTTTCTATAACCTCTAATAGTGAGATTAGTAAATGTATAGCTAAGTATATTACAAATGATGGAGAGTGGAATTGGTCTAAATTTGCAGATTACCTTTCCATGATATATTATTATGTATTACCTATATTCTACCTCCCTTCTCAAATAATTCTTTAGATTTTATTAATTGAGGCCTTGCATGTTCATGTAATTTTTCATGAAAATCAATTTATAAAGTAATAGATGAAAGATCTTAGGTTCAAACTGATGGGAATTGGAAAACCATTTGGAAATGGTAAGGGTATCAATGAATAAAAATTTTCCTCTAGCTTTCTATGCATCAACCGCTCCTTACCAACTCAGAGCAAAGTCGTAAGCACATTGGTAATGATATTTGGTGCAATAGTTATTTTCTGTATGAGGAGACCACGATACATGTATTTCATAACTATGCCTTGGCATCCAATATTGAGAATGGATTGCTTCCCTTTAGTTCTCAATCATTTTAGTCTTTTCCCTTTATTGTAATAGACTTGAAAGAACTTATTATATTCAGTTGTTAATATTAAGAGCTAATTACAGAGCTTATATATAGTAAATGAATACAAGTTATTCCTATAACTAAGGTCTGTTACAATAATGAGATACAAAATAATAGAAAAAGGTTATTTTTTACATTTGAATTAAAAACTTCAAATTCAAAAGAAATTGAACTGAGATTGTAGCAGTAGGAAGATATTCTATTATCATGCCCCTTCAAGATGGGCTACGAGTGAGCATTCTAATCTTGGCTTTGAGTTCCAGAAATCTTGACTTTGGCAAAGCCTTTATAAGAGCATCAGCTAACTGTTCTTTGGATTAGACATGAGCAACATACAGTGAACCACCTTGAACACGTTCTCTGATAAAATGAAAGTCAATTGCAACATGTTTCATCTTAGAATGAAAATTGGATTGGAACACAATTGTGTGGAACTAATATTATCACAATAAATAATCGGACAATAGGGAACTTTGATGAATAACTCAGACAAAAGAGAACAAATCCAAGCTTATTCACCAGTAGTATTGGCAACTTGATCGATATTCATCCTTGGTGGAGGACTTGGCTACTGACTGTTGCTTTTTTGAGCTCCAAGAGATGGGATTTTTACCAAGATAAATTAAATATGCTCTTGTGGATGTGAGAACATCCTTATTTCATCCTCAATCCGTGTCAACATAAGCATGGAGACTAAAAATTGAATTTTTATAGAGTTGAATACCATCATTAACAATACCTACCAAATATCGTAGTAATCGCTTAACACATAACCAATGTTTTGCAGTTGGTTGATGCATAAATTGGGATAACTAGTTGATAATAAATTCAATATCTGGGCGGGTGATAAGAAGGTACTACAAGCTATCCATCAATGCTCGATATTTAGTGGGTTTAGGTAATGAGATCCCTAAGTGCTGAGTGAGCTGAACAGTGGTAGGAAGGGGGGTGTGCACTAGTTTTACCTCCATCAGGTGAATTTGTGATAGAATTTCTAGTATGTACCACTATTGGGATAAAAGAAGTCATTGAGAGTTTTGTATAACCTCAATTCCTATTAAATAAGACAAACTCCCAAGATCCTTAAGAGAAATTTGCCTAGCAAGAACACTGATAAATTGTGTAACCATGTCAGTGTTGTTCCTAGTGACAACTAAGACTTCAATAAAAATAATTAAATACAAGATATGATGACAGTTTTTATAAACAAACAAAGAGGTCTCTGTTGAAGAATTTGCAAACCTATAGTGAAGAAGGAAATTTTGCAACTCTTGATACCAGGCATGTGGGGTTTGTTTCACACAGTATATTCCTTTCCTCAATTCGCAAGTATGATTTAGTTTGTCTGCATCAATGAAACTAGGAGGTTGCTTCATGTAGACATCCTCAAACAAATGCCCCTATAAAAAAGCATTATTAACATCTAGTTTTCACAAAACCCATCCACTGCTAATACTCATAACAATTCGAATTGTCGTTGGCTTAACAACTGGGTATATCATGAAAATCAAGGCCTGGCCATTAATGAAACCCTTTGGCTATCAAACGAGCCTTGTACCTATTAATAAAGCCATCAGAATTCCTTTTGATTATAAAAATCCACTTACAACTAATTAAATTGTAATTGGGAGGAGGAGAGACAAGATGATGTGTGCCATTTTTTACCAAAGCATCAAACTCAATGGACATTGCTTTCCTCCAGTTTGTGTCCATCATTTCTTATTGTACAATAATTGGTTTAATTGATCAGTGTGGACAAGTTGAGAGAGGAGATTTAATTTTTGAATTGGTTTATGAATATTATTTTTTGCTCGGGTAACCATGGTATGAGAGGTGGTTGTAAGAGGCTAAGGTGGTAGAATCGGGGATGGTAGAGGAGGTTAGGAGTTCTCATTGGATGATTGAGAATCGATGGTTATAAGAGGTTGGGTTTGTGGATTTGTTGGTGAGAGAGAAGATTGTGGAGTTGCACTGGAGGTTTAATGACTACGTTTACCCGTAGATGCAGTTGTGGGAGGCTTGTGTATACTGGAGAGAGTTATTTGTAGTGGTGGAGGGAACCAAGTGGCTAAGTTATTTGACTCTTAATTAGACTTTAATTGGCTTAAGTGAGTGAAAGGCAAAACATACTCTACAAACCTAATGTGTCTAGATGCATAAACTATAGAAGTTTTAGGATCAAGACATAGATAAGCACTTTGAGTAGTTGAATAGCCTAAGAAGACACACGATTTAGAATTAGACTCAAGTTTGTGATTGGTATATGGTTTTAGCTAGAGATAACAGAGACAACCAAAGACTTTGAGTTTGCCATAGTTGAGAGAGTTGTGAAAAAAATTTTCATAAGGAGAATTATTGTACAAAGTGGGGGTTGGCATTCTGTTAATCAAGTACACAATAGTGGCAAAAGCATAAGACTAATATTTTTGAGTAAGTGATGCATGGGATATGAGTTTAAGACCAGTTTCAACAATATGCAAGCGTCTACATTCAGATAAACCATTGTGCTCTGGAGTATGTGGAGGTGTAGTTAGGTGTGAAATGCCATGTGTAGAGAAAATTTTTCTCAAGGCAATGTAAGTAAATAGTTTTGAAGGTATGACTAAAAAAAATTTTCTACAATGGATTTGAACCGAATAAAACTTATTGCACATCAGACTTTTATTTTAAAGGATAAAACCACACATATTTTGTGTAATGGTAAATAAAGATGACATAATATTTGTATCCATCAATTGAAAAAATGGGTAAAGTCCAAACATCATAATGAATAACTTATAGAGGTTGGGATGAAGAAATTGTAGACTGAGTAAAAGATAATTTGTAACTTTTATTAACTAAACACGCATTACAGTGTTCAAGAGAAGAAATAATAAAATTTGAACACAAATTATGTTTTGTCATAATCTATTTTAATATAGAAAGGGAAGGGTGACCAAGTCAAAAATTCCAATCGGACAAGGTAGATTTGACAGCAGAAAAGGCAAAAATAGAGAGGAAGTGGGCCACTCATAGATGCCATCTTTAGGTTTTCCTGTCATCAATGGTGCTCCTATGCTGAGATCCTTCATAACAAAACCAGCATGTAAGAACTCAATGGAAACATTATTAGTTATACAAAATTGATAGATTGAAATTATTTTTTTTTTCATGTTGGGGACACAAAGAACATTGTTTATGCCTAAAAATGAGTTTTGTACTTAAAAATATAAATTAATTATTTGAAGGCCCAAAAGAGTTTATTTTTTGGATTTAATGGCTCAAAAAATCACTAAGCTCAATTGAGAATTCCATATGATCAGTGACTCAACATCAGGTCATTGGAGAATTCTAGAAACAGAGACTTGCAGACAAAGACACGTAACATATTGCAACTGTGCATTTATTTTCTCAAGTGATTGATGATCTTCTGTCTTCTGGCTTAGGAAGTTGTATAAAAGTAACAGTGGCAGATATACAAACACACAATCATCATCAATCAATTCAACAACTTAAAAATAATATAACTTATCAACAAAATAACCAATCAACAATCTACTTCACAACTTTTAGTTTTAATTTTAGAAATTCCTCAAGCAAGCTTTCCTTTTATTGTATTCACTCCTTTTTAGCCTTTCTCAGTAGTTTAATTTACTATAATCATGAATTTCCATGGAATCAATACAACAAACTTTGCACTCTTTAATTTTGAGTGTTATTTTCATTTCGCAATCTAAATCAACTGAAATCCAAATGAATTATGGTAAAGGAGTTTGGGAATCCGCACCGTTTGATTAGAAGTCAAGTTTTTATACAATTGAGGACCTTCTCCTTTGGTAAGCCTACAAGTCTGAAAATTAACACCAACAAACTTTTTGGTGACCCCAGTAGGACATCGTTTCATGATGACAAAATTACATAATGGTAAATAAATAATTGATGCTGGAACGTCACCCAACAAAACACCTGAGGAATCACGTGATGAACATTCTGAATAAGCTTTGACTCCTCAGAGATGAAGCAGAGACAAATCTCCTATTGACCAAATGGAGATAATAGCTTGAAAGTGATCGAAGATGCTAGTGGGAACATTGGTTCTCAGAATTTTGACAAGTTCAAAGCACTACAAGAGGCAATTCCTCAGGTAGTGAGTTTAATAAAATAAGCCAATAGTATAATCTTTGATACTATTGGTAATTTTGAAAAAATTATGGTTGATCTAATGCAATATCTTTCTAAAAATGGTGATCAAACATCGAAATAGGAAAATACCTTAAAATCGGTGGCCCAAGAAGAAGTTCCTAATTCTATGAGAGTTTCTTCATGATTTCCTTTGGCCACTGATGATAGGTACAAACCTCCTCACAAGAGGGATGGGGTTAAACCTACTAAGAGTAATAATCCTATTGGCTCTAGTAGTCGTAATGTTAATGTTACTATAGTAATAGGCCTAACCAACAAGATTTTTGCAAAACTAATCCTACTTTTCAGCCTGGGATCTATAAGTAGGAGACCAGAGGCATGAGAGTCAACCTTCCTTAGGGGTATATGCCAGTTCCTTAGCCCCATATGCCACATTCTTAGGCTTTAAGGATGGGAGGAGTTGATTTGGATGTTTTACGTGATGTGGTACAAGAGCTGTGTAGTCCTGGTCTTCGTCAAGTGGGGCGATCTGAATTTCATAAGCCATATCCAGACATGATTGACAGAGATAATCCTTATCTAAGGGGTTATCATGTTCCTGAGTTTTCTTTATTCACTAGGGTAGAGGGTTTATCTACACTTGAACATATTGCCCATTTTACCATTCAATGTGGTGAACTGGCAAAT
>CAOJBK011502425.1:0-12485 GCA_948294925.1 Codiaeum variegatum | reverse complement strand
TGGGGGATAAGTTTTTGGTAGGGTCCTTTTAAAGTTAGACCTTTGCTAACCCCTAGGGAACTTTCTATGGCTATTGGTTTGATCTTCATTAGTGAGCCTTTGGTTATACTTGGCCCATATCAGTAGTCCCCCTGAAGCATTCAGTACTTGAGAGCTTTATTGCATGAAAAGTACGATGTCCATAGCCTTGAGGGTCCCGAATGCGAACCTTTTCCCTTAAATTTGAACTAGGCTTTTTGAAATTCAAATTTTGAATGGATAAGTCTAGGGGGGCTCAAACCTTGAAGGAATGTAGTGCTAGTTTTGTGATGTTACATTTCCCCTATTAGTTGCATCATTTCATATGAACTTGAGGGGACGATTATGTTTCCCTAATTTGGTTCCTTTATTTTATATAGTGATTCGATAACAAGTGAGGTAACTACTGGTGGGTCATAATGATTCATAATAATATCCTCGATTACACCTCTCTAAGTGTCATCTTATTTCATAACTTGTTTGGATCTCTTTCTCTACATAAACTTTATTTTCTCCATTTCTCTTATGTACGCTTCTTTGATTCTCCTTTGTTCTTCTGCATACTTCTTTTTTAATTTTCTTATCTTCTTCAACTTCTTAATATCTTTCAATTCTTTCTCAAATGGTTTCTAACCTAAAGAGAAAATAAGTTATCACCAAGGATATTGCCAGAGCTCAAGTAGCCTAGGATGCTTTCATGACTGAAAAGCCTAAGAAGTAGACTAAGGGCTAGGTACCCCTACCCACATCTAGAGGATGGTTGTGTCAGCTATGTATAAAATGAAGCTTCAGACCTTTGTATTTGGGGTCTTCTAGGAGAATGTGGATGATGGACTCCATCCAATTGGAAGGGTCCATCCAAGTGACAATCTAAGGTATGGAAATTAAGATATTCAACACTAACCTTAGTACAGAGTTACCCAAGGGGAATGACAACTATGCCTAGTATTTGTACCATATGGTTAAAGGGTTACTATTACCACCCTCTCCTTTTTTCTGTTATACTTTCAAATATTTTAAAGTAAATCCCATGATGTTAATCCCCAACTCTGTAGAGGACTTGCACTACTTTGAGGTAGTGTGCTTTACCTTAGGGATCCCCGAATCAACCTCTAAGATGTTCTATGCTTTTTTCAACCTCTCTATATCTTTCGAACCTTACCTCTACTGCTTCTAGAAAAAATCCAATCGATCTTTAATTGGGATGAACGAGAATAAGCTGGATGATTTAAAGAACAAATTCTTTTTTGAAAGGGTGGTAAAGCCCCTGAAAGAGGTCCAAGTGGGATTTGGCTTTAGTGGGGCTTATTTGGTATACCTGAACATGGACAAGTTCGAGAAGAACTTGATTGTGGCAAATGCAAATGGCATAAGGGTGTTGGCTTCTTTCCATCACATCTTTTATAGGAGCTCCTTGCTAGGGTCTTCTTTTATTAGAGATTCCTCTTGGGGTCTTAGTCTCCCCCGAAACATAAGAAGGTTCTCTGGTAAGCAATATTCAACCCTCTTTTTTTTTTCACCTTCGTTGTTTCTAGTAACCATGTTTTTGTCTTTGTAGAGCCCTTGAATGATGATAAGGTGAAGGATGGTCATTGCAAGTTATTGGCCTTGGTTGCTAAGCTAAGTCCCGAGGCAAATAGAGAAATAGTCAGTCTTGACAATCGAACCTTCATTCCTATTAAATGCTTTAAAAGTGGGACTCTGCGACTTCATATTACAGAAGAGTATCGAGCTTATATGAGGACCTTTAACAAAAACGTGGAGGAGTCATTGTACCAGTACCTGAGGAATTTTAAATAAAAGTTATAGAATTTGAGCTCAGCATCTGAAAGTGGCCTTGTGATTAAGGTTGAAACTGGAGCTAAAGTGGTGGGTCCTGAAGAGGGAGTTTCTTAGGGTGAAGGTGCCAAAGAAGGAAGTGGTCAGCCAAGGGATGATACTAGAGAAGGGTATGAGGATGTATCGGTTCCCCTAACTTGTAAGAAGGGTATTACTACTCAGTAGAGGTAACACAGGAGCCTGTGAGGGCGGAGGAGGCTCCCGTTGCTCAGGGAGATGCCTCAGTTGTTAAGGAGGGGTAAAGACAATCTAAAAGGCTTCGGAATGGACCTTAATAGACCATAGTGGTACTTGGGGACCCTATTCATATGGAGGCAAAGGAGGTATCCCTAGGACTAGGGGTTGATAAAGTTCCCTTCTAGGGAGGTAGAGAAAGGAGGTACCATCTCAATGTCCAATCCATCGTTCATGAGAATTTTCTAAAAGAGTGTCCTGAATTTGCAAAGGTGGAGACTCGAGTTATGAATTTTTTGGAGTGACTTATGTCTAACTAGACTTCTTTGATAAGGTGGTTGCCCAATACTTCCAACATGACATTGTTGTCCATGATAGACCTACCTTTACGAGGCAGTATCAACATTTTGACTAAGTCCACACCAATAAGGCTTATAGCACCCTAGTTAAATGGAGGAAATTATCTACCAAGGATATCTTTGAGGCTATCTCTGCTATGTGAGCTTTGACGGGGATGACAGGGAAAGCTACACAGGTTTCAATAAAGGTGGTAAGGCCTTTTACAGCTGGTGGCCTTGAAGCAACTTAAGAAAGGTTGTTTAGAGGTATACACCTGGAAAATTCTACTTCTTATTTGGAGTCTCTGTCTCCCTCCTCCCTTTCCTTCTCTCCACTATATAAGGTCATAAAGAAGTTAGTTGAGAAGTGGCGCAGGAGGAGGCCCACCTTCATTATCTCTCCTCTCCAAATCAGACATCCTAAGGAAATGAAGGAGAGGAGGATCATTCATATTAAGCATTCTTCCTAGAGGCCAAACTTTCGCCTTGGTCCCCCCCAAGAGGGCTAGTTGGTGAGACTACCTTCTTAACTTTAAATTTCCTTAACTACTTTATGTGATCTTTGTCTCTAAATTTTATAAGTCTATTTGTAAAAAAAACTTATTGGTAAAGCTAGGGTCTAGCCAATGACGGAGGTTGGGGACTAAGGGCCCCTAGATATTATGGAGGTTGGTATTGAGCTACCTAAGGCTAATATAAAGGGAGGCAAAACTAGCACTCATTCTAAATTAGCTCTCCCATAGTTGGAAGCCTTAAATTAAGCTATAACAGGTGTGGTTGAAGCACAAAGAGGTTCACCTACTGACTCTATGTCTCTCGTAACTCCTAAAGGAGTTAGAATTATGCTTAAGCCCTACATCACTGATGGTACAATCAATGCTATCATGAAGCTGGCTTAAGAGACCAATCAAGCTAAAAAAGAAGCTGAAAAAGAAGCCAGGGCTACTAAGGAGGCGATTGAGAGAAGACTAGCTGAGGATGTACTCCTTGAGAGTATAGGTGCTGAGGGACTCACCGGGGATACTGGGTTCATTCCTCCAGAAGCAAGAATTATAAGAGGCTTGGGATCATAGCCACCAAGAGAGTCTACCCTAGGGAAGAGGGTTGCATAAGACACCTTTTAAGGTCCCACCCCTAAGAAGGTTCATTTAAAGCTATGTGTGGAAGTATTGGGAAACCCAAGCTCCTATGGGGGCGAGTGTCTATTGATGCCTTATAGAATTGGCCTCTTCACTCTAGAGGAGGTGGTACTTTTGACCCCTGATAGTCTATAGGCTTTAGCTTAGACTTAGCGTCATGTGTGAAGGTATTACCCTCATTATTGTGTTGTTCCTTTCTTTTCCATTTCTTACACTTAATGTTTGCAGAAGGCTGCATTATGAGTAGAGGAGCTTCAAAGGACCTTGGATGATTTTCGATGCATGTCTTTCCTACATGAGAGGGACCTTGCTAACCTTCGAAAGGAAGTGCGGGAGAAGAATAAGATGCTAGAAGAGAAGAATAAGGCACTGGCAAAGAAGGACCAGCTACTAGGTTTGCTTGATGTCGATCTAGCCTCCCTTAAGGACAAATTCTCTCAGCTGGAGTCTGATAACGACTTCCTTAGGAAGAGGGTCAAATGGATGGAGCTGTCTTCTATAAAAGTTGAGAAGAAGTTTAAGGCCAAGGCTTTAAAGGCCCATAACTCCAAGGAAGTTACCAATATCTAATCCGAGAAGCTAGACCTTTTATAGAAGAAATTGCCTACTCTACTCAAGGAAGAGATTCAGAGGTTCACCATTTCCCATTTCTTCAGGGAATGGCATAAAAGTGGAGTGGTTCAAGCTATCCTAGACTATTATACTTATGCCTTGGAGATGGTGATTGAGAAATTTCTAGATGTCAAGGATAAATTTACCCTAGTGGATGTCGAAGCGATTGTGCTTGACATTGAATCATTTGAATTCTTGGGAAAAGTTGCCATTCCCAATCATTCTTTCCTTGAGAAGCTATACTTCTCTACTGTCAAATATAGGGGTTTCATATTTGAAGGTTCAACAGCGCTATTTGTCCTCGACTCAGATGAGGACCGACGCATCGTGGAGATGGCTAGGAGGCATCAACAAGGTCCTCAGAATGACCATGAAGCAAGCTCCTCTAGGCTTGCTCAAGGATGAACATCTTGACCTTCTTTTGCTTTTTGTATTGCCAATGTATAGACTAGGATCATAGATTTTCTCTTTTTAGTTTTTTCACTTTATGTAACTCTTTTTGTATACAACATTATCTCATGAATATAAACACAGATTCTACCTTTTCAAATTTTGATCTCTTTAACTATTGTGGCTTTTGTTATTTCCTTACCTTTTTCTTTTAACTGCCAGGTGTGAATTGCTTGTGAAATTGTGGAACACTTAGTGCTTTAATTTACTTAGTATTTAGTGATTCTTTCCTTTTGACTTCGTGTCAGAGCTACAAGGATTTGGTTTTATGCCTTTAAATCTTGGATGGCTCCAAGCCTTCTAGGTTCAATGGTGTCCCCCTTAGAAAGTCTTTTGTCAGTCAAGCTGGGCTTGGCATCTTAGCTCACTAAAAACTTGGTGTCCCCCATCGAGGGTCTTTCGCTAGTCAAGCTGGGCTTAGTGCCTTAGCTCACTAAGGACTTAGTTCTCCCCTTAAAGAGTCTTTCACTAGTCAAACTGGTCTTAGTGCTCCCTTTGGAGGGTCTTTTTCCAGTCAAGCTAGTATTGGTACCCCCTTGGAGGGTCTTTTGCTAGTCAAGCTGGGATTTGGTGCTTTCGCTCCTAAAGGGTCGGTTATTTCACTGAGTAGTTTTGCAAACACAAGTTTTGAGGAGGGAAGTGTTTTTTCATTAAATTTTCACTGATAATATAACTTTGAATGTTATACATTCCATGTGTGTGGAACGTTTGTGCCCATTATTCTAAATTTGTAAGTTGCTGGCCTTATGACTCACTCTATAATGAATGGTGCTAGCTTTCAAGCACCTTCTTTCTTCCTTGTGGCTTTGAGGCTTCACATCACTAGGTATCCTTCTTCAAAATTCTTGCTTTGTACCTTCATGTTAAAGTAGCTAGGGACCCTATTTTTGTAAGCTGTTGTTCTCATTACCTCTTATTCTCTTAATTCTTCCAATAAGTCCAGGTCTAGCCTTCTTGACACTTTGTTCTCCTCATCATTGCATAAATTAACCCTTCCATTAGGCATTCTAATATCAAATTGTAGGACAAACTCGGTGTCAAAGGTGAGATTGAAGGGGGTCTTGCTTGTTGAATCTTTGGGTGTTGTTTAGTAGGCCCACAACATGTGATGTAGCTCTTTAACCCAATTCTACCCACATCCTTCTAGCCTTTGCTTCATCCCTTGGAGGATAGTTCAATTAGTAACTTCAGTTTGCCAATTTATTTAAGGGTGAGAAATTGAAGAAAAATGATGCTTGATGTTAAGACCCTTGCAGAAGTCTCTCATCTTTGCATTATCAAACTCTTTACCATTGTCACTAACCAATTGGTGAGGTACTCTAAACCTTCAAATGATATTCTTCCATAGGAATTTAATCACATTACCTGTTGTGATTATTGCCAAAACTTTAGCTTCAACTCACATCTACCGCCACTAAGAGGAATTTTTTCATGACCTATTGCCACTGGGAATGGCACAAATATGTCCATACCTCATCTAGTGAAAGGCCATAGACCATAGATGGATACTTGGTATACTACTGGCACTCAGTTGATGTTGGAAAATCTCTAGTAGGCTTGACACTATCCCACCAGTTTCATAGCATCTTCCTTTATGGTGGGCCAAAAGTTGCTTTATCTGACTACTTTAACAACTAACATCTTCCTCATATGTGCATACCACATACACCATTTTGCATCTCTTTCAACACATATTCTACTTCACTAGGGGTCAGGCATTAAAGCCATGACATGGAGAAAGCTTGATTGTACAATGTTCTGTGGTGCATGGCAAAGTGATCACTTTACACTTGACTTTCTTAGCTAGCTTTGAGTCTTCCAAAAGTTTCCCCTATTCCAAGTATTCTCTTTTGAGGTCTATTCAATAAGGTTTAGAACCCATCTCTATGACACTTATGGGCTCTTCCGTGCTTGGCTACATCAGGACTCCAATGAACACTTTCTTTGGCAAGTCCACTAGGTGAGCTGCTACTAGTTTACTCAAGCTATCATCTTGGTTGTTCGCCCCCCTCAGGATTTTCTTGAATTCCACTTCAATGTCTCACTCTCTTTCATTCTCCTTAGTTGTTCATCCACTTTCTCAAGGTACTTCACCATGTCTGGATGTCTGGCCCTGTATAGCCTTTTAGGAGTTCTTCTTTAGGTAGGGGGCCTTCTCAATATCTTCTTCGAAGCTAAAAAGGCTTTCAAGTAATCCATTAACCCTCTGAAAATTTTCATTCCACTCAAAAGTGGCATTCTTCCTTAGCTTTTTGAAAAATGTCAGGTACTTCTCCCCTGATTTGGACATAAATCTATTTAAGTCCACCAGCCTGCTTATGAGCTTTTATACCTCTTTCATATTCCGAGGAGGGATCATCTCTAGTATGGCTTTGACTTTATTAGAGTTCAGCTTGATCCCCTTTTCGCTACCTTGATAACCTAGAAACTTCTCACCTTGAATGAAGAAGACACATTTTTCTAGATTCATTTTCATGACATAAGAGGCCATCACCCTAAATACCACTTTTAAATCCTCTATTAGCTTCAAGGTTCTTCCTCAATTAATCCTTAAACACTTTGTTCACCAACTTTTGATAGGTTGCCTTTCATTCTTCATTCTTAAAGGTATGGATACATAATAGTACATCCCCTTCTCAATGATAAAGAAGGTCTTCTCTTCATCTTGCTCATCCATCCTGATTTAATGGTACCCCTATTTCACATTTAACAAGGATAGATATTTGTATCCCATTATTGAGTCCCCTAGCTTATTTATCATAGACAAGGGTAAGAGTTTTTAGGGCATACTTTGTTCATATTAGTAAAGTCCACACACATTTGGTTACTTCCATTGGTTTTCTTGATTAGCACCACATGGACTATCAATCTAGGTATTGAACTTCTATAATGAATCTTGCTTTACTGAGCTTTTCTACTTCCTCATCGATGACTGCCTATCTCTCAGCCCCAAAGCATATCTTCTTTTGCTTAACAAGTTTGAATGTTAGGTCCATATTGAGCTTGTAAGTGATAACCTCTGGACTTATCCCAGATATGTTTGGGGATGACCATGCAAAGGTCTGAAGGATACTTGATAAAAACTCCTTCCCTGGGCCCTTCTCCTCTTCGCCTAAGATGGCATTAATTTGGAGGGTTTGACCTTATTATACCACTTCAAAGGTTTCTAACCTCTGAAATGACTCTCCTTTTATCTTCATCTTTACCTTTTAGGGGACTGTTTCAACCATGTTCTCCTCCTCTATCTCAATCGACACAATATTCCTCTTCCTTGTGAATTATAAGCTTGTATTTGGAATGTTATCTCCATATATATGGAAGTCATTGTTATCATGAAGTGGTATAGTGAGCCTACACCTTCTTATGCTAACTGAAGGATCTAGATCCCATAATAAGAGTCTCCCTAGTAACACATTATATGACATGGTCAACCATGTGACAACAGAGATTGCTATGGCAGTTACTAATTTTAGGGCTTTCCCCACTGTGACTCAGAGCTTTATGGTGCCTATTATTGGTATTATGGCTTTGTATAATGTTTAGACTGGTGTATCTAGAGGCCTTATCTTCGACTCTTCTATGCCTATATGCATAAAAGCCTCACATGACAACATGTTCATTGAACTTCCTGTGTTAACAAAGACTCCTTAGACTCTAAAATTGGCCACTATCGCCATAAATTTTGCATTCCTTATGAGTCCCATTTCTTCACCCTCAATTATCTTCTTAGTGCCATTATAAAAGAAAATTTCAGAGGCCTCGTAGGTTCGGGCTATAGCCTTTTCCTTAATCTTACTAAGAGGAATCTTCTTTGGGCCTCTAGTGAGGCATGCTATGTTTTCCAATGTTCCATCATTCAAGGGCATATTTATTTTTCGGTTCACAAGGCTAGCTTGGTCAGGCCTTCTCAAATAGTTCTACAGATATCCCAGCTTAATAAGCCTTTCAATCTCTTCTAGCAGTGAGAGACATTTGTCAGTTGTATGCCTATGAGTGTTGTGAAATTTACACTAGTGAGATTTGTCTCTCTTATCAAGGTCTTTGTTAATGGGCATTGACTTCCACCAAATCTCCTTATCTTGAAAAGCCATAAACATAACTTCAGGCCTGGCATTTAGTGGTGTCAACTTCATAGGGTTAAATCTCTCCCTTCGAGGTGTTTCTGTGTTCGAGGATGAGAGCCTCTCTTGGTCCCAGATCCTTCACCTTCGGGGGTATCTGTCTTCCTTCCTTTATTTTGAGAGGAGCCTCCCTCATCTGATAAGCTCTTCTTATAAAACTTGCTCTCTTTAAAGGCATCATCCTATTTAATGTACTTTTCCACCAAAGTGATAGCTTCCTTTAATGCTCTAGGGCAACTTCTAACTAAAGCTTTGAAGTAGTCTTGATAAGTGGTGCATTTTATAGGGCCTCTATTTCCCTTGGCTCATCCATGTCTATCACTTTTACTATTTCTTTGTTAAACCTCATTATGAAGTCTCTTAAGGACTCCTTAAGACCTTTCTTTACATGCTTCAGGGCCCTAGTTGGTGTAAGGACGAGGATGCTAGTTGAGAACCTCTTCAGGTACATATTCACCATGCTCTAAAATGAGTCTATACTTCCTTCAGGAAACCCATCATACCATTTCATTGTAGCCTCTTTCAGGGTATCTTGGAAGGCTCTGTATAAGGCTCCTTCTCTCGTGATCTGCAATTCCACCAAGTGCTTATATTCTAGCATGTGTGCCTTATTAGATTGTCTGGTTTAGAAATATTATTTTGATGATAACAAAACTACTTTATTTTAGATATAATATATGTTTTGAGATGTTACAGATCCTCATTAGATGTGTTGCCACCTAAAGCTGTCCTAAAGTTGTCTAAGACTTGTTCAAGTTTAGGTAGATTAGATCTTAGGAATTTTATTTTAGGCTTACTATTAAATGGATCACCCTTTAACTTGATCATTATTTTACTCGTGATATATGCATATCATAAAATTTCCTTTAGGACAAAAATAAACTATTAGAAGTAAAAAATTAATGTGCCAGTATGCATTTGATAGTATAAAACAACCTTTGATAACATTCTACCTATTTTTGGTTCAAATGGTAAAGTGTCAGAAGCATTTAAGGTTTATTTTTATTTCTGACACTATTCATCTGACATGACATCTTATCAGTCACGTGTCTATTTGACATCACATCAGTTGCAAATAGACACAATTCTCTAAGAAAAAGAGCTGTTGTGAAACAAACTACATTTTCAAGCTCTTTTGCTTCTGAAATTTGAAATTTCCACCCAAAAACTCACCTTCATCTCCAACCTCTATAACTACCTAACATTTCCATTCGTGAAGGTTGGTTCATGTATTTGGTGCCTTTAGAAGAATAAAAATTCTTATATCATACAAATTCCTTGAGTATTTAAGGTCGATCCATATAGGAGTTTGTAATTTTCACTTTATTTTATAAATCTTCAAACTGGTAATCATGTTCTCCCTTTAGTGGCCTGCGCTCCTAAAGGTTGAGTCTGGGGGAGTCATATCTGCCCCTAAGAATAGACTGTGAGGGTCATCTATCCCTAATATAGGTGAGAGGTTATTCAGACGCCTAATGAAGGTCTGAGAAATTAGGTGAGGAATGCATCCTTATATGGGTTAGCTTCTACGAGCTATAAAAGGTTTTTCTCTAGCCCATTGAATTATAGGAACTTAGTGAAAATCTTAAGATGTGATCCTTAAGGACTGGATACAGGTCTTAAAATCAAACCATGATAAAATTGTTGTGCCTCTTATGCTTTATTGTTGCTATTTCTCATTATTTTCTCTCTTATCTAACAGTGTATCTTCGAATAACCTTTACACCTAATAGCTTCTGTGCATCAAGTATTTTATTTACATTTAGAAAGTATCAAGTTGAAATGATTAGCTGTGTATGCTTCTAATAGCTTAACTGGCAGACTGGTGATGATATCTTCAAAGTGCTTCTAAGCACAGTTAGATAACAGTGTAGTCAGTTTCAATTATTCATTAGATCCAATGAAATCTAATCTTTCTAAACTGCATCTAAAGTGACAATTTCATTTTTAACAAAGCTAAACCATTTTTGTACACCTCATCACTTAAAAGAAAAGAGTAGAAGTTGAAAAATAAAAGGAAAGAAAATTTTGAGGTCATCTAATTCACCCCTTTCTTAGACGGCTGACTAAACTATCAATTAGTATCAAAGTAGGTCTCTACTAAGGGTTAGGACTAACATCCTGAAGAGAAAAGACCCAACATGACTGGCAAGGCTCAAGATCATCCACTACTGCCAATTAGTGAATAGACCTCCCTTGTTCAATTGGACTCATTATTCATATTGGAAGAATATAATGATTTACTTTATTCAAGCTATTAACATAACATCTTGGATAATCATTTTAGGAGGTCCTAGAGTTTATATGACAAAATGAGAAGGTGTAGAAGTGCCTAAACCTAAAACTGAGTATATAGATACAGACTGGAATATGCTGGCTCTGAATGCTAAGGCAATGAATATTCTACACTCTCCCTTGATGCCTTCAAGATTTCAATCTAGTTTTAGGTTGCAAGACTGCTAAGGCAATTTGGGATAAACTTAAGAGTACATGTGAAGGCACAAATCTTATGAAAGTAGCAAAAGTAAACTTTCTTATAAAAGTGTATAAGATGTTTGATATGAAGCCAGGTGAGACTATTATTGAAATGAATGTTAGATTCACTAATATTGTAAATCAGTTGCATTCACTCAATGAAGAAATCTCTGAAAGGAAACATATCAAGAAGCTTCTTAGATCCCTACCAAAACCTTGGGATTGGTGAATGTTCTAATGAACAAAGAAGCTATCACAATGGATGAGCTTATTAAATCCTTGATCAATTTTGAAATGAAACTGGAAAAATGGGAATCACAAGTGGTAAAAGATAAGAAGAAGAAAGGGATAGCTCTTGCTGTAGCTAATGAGTTGGACTCATCTAATGATACTAAAAGAGTAGCCCTCGCTAGAAAAAAGAGAAGATTTATGAAGAAAGGTGGAAGAAGACAAAAAAAGAGCTTTAAGAACTCTAAAGGCAAACCAGACTTTAAAAAGGAAATCTCAGAAGTGGTATGTTATAAATGCAACAATCCAGGACACATCTAGCTTAACTATCCAAAGATTAAGAAAATGATAAAGAAAGAAAAGAAAGTATTGGTGTCTTTGAGTGAGAGCGATGTATCTGAAACATCAAATGATAAGTTAGATAAAGAAGAACAGAGCAACCTATGTCTAATGATAAATTCAGTAGAGCTTGAAGTTAAGAAGTCAACTGTTATCTGTAAGTCATTAAAAGAATGTTTAAGCAGTAGGAAAGTATCAAATGACTGGCACATCGACAACGGTTGCTTAAAACACATGACAGGGTACGTTTCTAAGTTCTCCAAGCTAGATAAATCAAGTCAAGGATATGTGAAATACAGTGATAAGAGTAAAGGAAAAATCATTGGAAGAGGAACTATTAAGTCTGTGCCTTTTATAATCACAGTTTCACTAGTCAAGGGCTTAAGGTACAATATGTTGAGTGTAAGTCAGCTTAGTGATAAGAAGAAGAGAGTTATCTTTGAAGCCAACTATGTAGAAGTGCAATCAACTATAAATGGTAGTATAATCTTCATTGGACTGCGTGTTAGTAACATATATATAGTTGATTTAAATACTTAGCAAATCAATGAATAATGTTTGATCACAATATAAGATAATAGTTAGCTGTGTTAGTTAGCTTTATGAAAAAAAGAAGAGAGTTATCTTTGAAGCCAACTATGTAGAAGTGCAATCAACTATAGATGGTAGCACAATCTTCATTGGATTACATGTTTGTAGTGTGTATATAGTTGATTTAAATACTTGGCAAGTTAATGAAGAATGTCTAATCA
>CAOJBK011501797.1:0-13479 GCA_948294925.1 Codiaeum variegatum | reverse complement strand
TTTCAGGATCCCAGCGAAAGGTGAAGGATTTTACAGTGATGTTTTCGGGCGGGAAGATGGACGGAAGTCCAGGGAACGATCCAGGCCAAATTCTAAAGCTAAATCCAAGTCCAATTCTTCATCAGTTTTAAGTTATGAGGAACTCAGTCCTCACCGGCGGCCAGTCAACGGCAATGATGTGGCATTGTCTTATTTTGCTTCCAAGCTCAGGTATATAACTGTTTTTCAGTTCAGGTTTTGACTTTTCAGGACTGAAAGATTTAAAATAAATGCTCCTAAAAATTTAGTTTGAAAAATCTATGGAGTGAAGAAGCACAGTTAGGTAAAGCTTGGAAAATATCAATTGTTGATTAAATTATTAAGATGCTTCTGAAGAAAGATGAGATTGCTAAATTTTGTTAGAGATAATACTTCACATGCTTTGTGGGGTAGCAATGCCTCCACTACCCATTTCTAATTATTCAGGATTCCCTTCCTTCTTTTAATTTTTTACCTCTATGGTAAAAAATTATTCATCCAAATTTGTCTTTTATGGAGTAAGCTTAGAATTTGATGTGCTTACATGCCAATCAATGTGCCATGTAGGTGGAACTCCACCACTGTAACACCCGAGCAGCAAGAGATGCCCTCTTTCCCTAGCAATCCCACCTCCTATGCTGATTACATGGAAAATGAATACAGTGATCATTTAAGAAGCTCCTACATTAAAGTTTCAAGACAAGTCTCATCCCCAGAAACTATTAGCATCGAACCCAATTCATTTCGAAGCATTAAGGTATCCGTGGATGATTTGGAACTCAATTCCCCTTCATCCCCTGTGTCTTCCATCTGTCAAGAGCCAGAGGCAGGAGGAGAAGACATAGAACAGGAGGAAGATGAAGTTATGAGTTCTTATGTTATTGAAATCAATTCTGATCACCATAGACAAGTGTCTGGTGAAGCAATTTCAATTGATGAAGCCATTGCTTGGGCCAAAGAGAAGTCTCAGGCACGAGAAGAACACTCAGCTGAAGTAGAAACTGATCATAATAATAACTCATATAACAAACTAGTTTTTGCAGAAAGGTGTGACCCGCATGAAGAATTCATCGAACATGAAAAGACGCAATCTACTAAGGTAAAACTATTGTTTACCAAACATATAAAATCTGAAGAAAATAGAGAAGACAACAATTGATGTGCGTGTTTTGCAGGAAAAAGAGGTAAAGAAATGGAGTGAAGAAACAGAGCAATCAGAAAGAGAGGTAAAACTGCTAATACTATTAGTCATTTTGAGGTAAATTTGGTTTTACTATTTGAGAAAATAATTAAGAAATTTTACCCAGATGGAGGTGGAGGTATTGGATGAAGACGCGAGGTTATGGTCAGCTGGTAAGGAGACCAATATCCGACTGCTACTTTCAACACTACATCATGTAAGATTTGTAGTAATTTACTAGTAACTGCTTCTGATCATGTTATGTAGTGGTTCACACAGCATATATTATTAATTTTAATAAATTGGCAGATTCTATGGCCCAACAATGGTTGGCATGCTATTCCTCTGACAAGCCTAATTGAAAGCTCACATGTAAAGAAGGCGTATCAGAAAGCAAGATTATGTCTCCACCCAGATAAATTGCAACAGAGAGGAGCTACTCTTCCCCAGAAGTATGTTGCACAAAAGGCCTTTTCAATCCTTCAAGATGCTTGGGCTTCATTCATCTCCAAAGATGTCCTCTTCAACTAGAACACAACCGAGAATGCATCTGACTGGAACAAATCGTGTATTCAAGAATTTTGCATGTTCTTCTGATGCCTAACTTGCTTTTCAAACCTAAACAATATGAAGATGATAATAATACTATTGTTGATATCCTATCTGGGTTTTACAATTTTCTTTTTCCAGATAAACTGTTCTTAAAAAAAATATCACTTATTATCCAGAGAATTAAAATTAAAGCATTAATGCAAATCTTTTGCCTAGTAACATCCGTGGCAGAATTCAGATGCAAGTATGCCTTATCAGGATATAATATAAGGGCATTCTGATCGTACCAGATTAAAAGAAATTAAAAACCTAGTTACCTACATGTCTCAAACATAAGTAAATTATTTTCCACTTATGCAAAACAGTAAGTAAAATAATGCATTAAAGAAAAGAAACATATTTTTGCACGAGGGAATGAAACTCATATCATTTGAGCAAAACCTCTGTAGATTTTATTTTGTGTCGCCCTTCCTCGCATACTTCAAAACTCAAATTTTGCAAGAGTTCAATTGACTCAAATTTCTATTTTTACCATTTCTCATTTAAAGATTCAACTAATCAAAATTAATACAAACGAAATCTCACATAATATACATAATATGGAGAAGGTAACTTGAAATCTCAACTAATCAAAATTTACTATAGTATCATACAAGATAAGAATTTTGTAAAAAAGTTCACCCCAAAAATCTACTAATATAAAATTTTTATAATTTAATAAGAGTAAATGAGAGTAATTATTTTTTTTTAAATGTAATTCTACTCATCCAAATATTACTAAAGAATTCAAATCACTCTAGAATTTGTGCAAAGCATATAAATATACCCCATTAATTGAATTAAATTCTACTAATAGAATTTTAGAATTTGAATTCTTGTGCATAAATTATTCCAAGTGTTATAACCCTGAAACGACTGAGGTAATTGAATAATCTGACAATAATTGTCCAATTAATTAATAGCTAATGAAATTGAATAAGAAAAACAATAAGGGAAATTGACCCTGGCGCCACATGCAATAGTTGAAAAAAAATATAAACATATTGAGAAAAAGTTATGGTGGAATTTGAAAGTCTCATTTATTTCTCGTGATCACTATTCTAGTTAAATCTACTAGTGCTCGCCTTGACTTTCTTACTTGTTCATCATGGGTTTCAGGTAAAGAATCAATGGCTTCTTCAGCAACCTTCGCATGCTTCGCAGCCAAATCCCTCGTCCTTTGTATTCCACCACTCCTTCCAAGGTACTCTAAGGCCTGTATTTTCAATATACAGATCAAAACAGATGAGACAAACAGGTATTTTGCAGCTCATCTTAGAAACATCATCTAATGAAATAACAATAGAATTTCACAAGTCACTTGTAGCATTAAGATCAATTAACACCAATCATCAGCAATTTTTAGATGCTTAATTATGCCAGAGAAAAAATGTTACTTACAATTCCAACATTTTCAGGTTTGTCAAAGCCCTCTTCAACAACTATACGCAACTGAGGGAACTCTTCCATGGCAAACAATATAGGAGCTGTCACTATTCCCTACAAAAAATCATTTATGCAAAATGTGATTCAGCCCATGACCTATAAATTTATGTCCAAATAAGCTATCAAAAAAAAGTCAAATTTTGAGGCATGAGAAAATCGATGAAACAGGGGTTCTATTGTCAAAATGAAACAATACTGACCATTGTGAATAATTTAACTATAGTGCTAAAAGAAAAGGTTAATTATGATACACTAGCATATGCGCCATCAACTATCCTCAAATGATACCAAGTGCAAGCAACTTATAAATCTCTACAGTAATGGGCAAATGTATTTTTCTTTTTTCCAATCAAAAGACAAACCACAACATTCAGCAGTTGTTACATCATTGCTGACTAGTACATCTACAGCCACTTTTTTATTTCCAGATAAAAAATCCACAGAAACAAACATGATAACAAATGAAAAAGATGATTAAAGAAAATGGTTGTACACCAAGGCTTAGCCGAGGGTAAAGTGCATGTTTCCCTGGACTATAGACCCAGGTTCAATTCTTCCCCACCCCCAATACTTTAAAAGAAAAAAAAAGGTTTAATGTTCAGAACAGACGACAATACAGCAGGACCTCATCTTCTTTCTTGCTAAATGCCAGCAAAGAATTGATTGAGGATTGCCATAAAGATTGAACATCACAACTGATTTGCAGTTGTATCCACATTTAATCAATACATCAGAAACTAAAATGTCTCTTCTATCTTATATTGAGAAAATATGGTTTAAGTTGGTTCACATTTGGCATATGATTGAAAATCTTGCTGGCAGAACAAATATTTTCTTTTATGGTTCATTTGGATGCCAAGGATTTGAGATATTTGAATTTCATTCAAATTCAACATTTTTTCTATAGAAAGTGGATGGATTTGATTTAGATGAAATCCCTCCACAAATTAATTGTACTATAAACTTAGAATTTAAAAAAATCACTTTCAACTTACCATTTCAAATACTAACCTTAATCATTAAGATTACATAAATAAATTAATTTCATATTAATTCACATTAATTACAAAATAAGCAACACATATAATAAAAGTTCAAAAGACTCTATAAATACTTTTTTATACTTGTCAAATAATAAATTTATAAATTTTATATATTACATTTGAATGTGAAATTTCAAATCCAAATTTCAATTTCAAATCTCGCATCCAAACGCAACCTTAGGGTAAATGCAAACCATTTACCAAGCTTGTTTACCATATCTTAGCACTTAATCTAGTTGAAAAAATTATTAATATGTCCCATAATCCAGATGCAATCCAATATCAAGAAGAAATGAATTATCCAGGAAAAAAAAAAAGAAGAAGAGATGAATTACATGGCGAATGTCAGATAATGAACCCTTTCCAAGGGACGCTGATGTGCCAGTGAAATCTAATGTGTCATCTATAAGCTGAAATGCCAATCCCTGGAAAATAAACATAAATGAAGCAACGTAAAGAAACAGCATTCTAATATAAGGCAGGCATGCCAACAATAAGATATCAACTAGTGCACTGTAAACCATGAAACCCCAACCACCTACTTATTTAATAAGTAAAAAAAAATTTGAGCACAAATAAGAGTCAATTCTTCCCATCATGCAATGTTAAAAAAAAAAAAAGAGAGCCGTCTGCTATAGAATCATATAAAATTGTTTCACCAAGCTAAGTGTCATTGACTAGTTGCTCTAAGACCACTACTCTGCCCACAAAAACAGAACCATTTTTTCTGATTTACAAATTCACTGACCTTGCAAACATGTGGACTTCAAAAGCCAAACAAGTTCACCATAACTGTTTGATAATTTAAGCTACTAGCCAAACAAGGAGTCAGTAATGAATTACAAACCAGATTTTTGCCATACTCAAAAGCCAACTCTGCAACTTCTGCTGTTTGACCAGCAAGAAGAGCTATTGCCTTGCAGCTGTTTGAAATCAAAGACGCAGTCTTGTAGTACGTCTTCTGCATATAATACTCCATGCTTCAGGAGGAACACAAGTTTCGAGTCAAATCAACTAAAATGAACACACTGGAGCTCCAATTATAAAATAAGGCATAACCAGCATATAGTAGTTATCATGCTATTGGCATGCATAGTTGTACAGTGATAAGAAGGCCAAAGTAATGCCTCATGTATATGACCATTTTAACAAGATAAATGCTATGTTGCGCGGAAATGTCAATTTGGTGCCGTTTCCTGTAATGGAAATGGTACTGATATGGGGAAGCAGCCAGAGACTTCAAGATTCGTCGTTGGGACGTATCGGAAGAGTGAGGTGTGGCTGAACTTTGGCCGGTACGTTGCAGGGACGTGAAGACGAGCGTCCCACGTACGCATCCCCTTCATCGACGGTTGTGCGGTGGCTTGGCCTGCAGTGGTGGCGTCAGCGACTTCCATTGCTTCAGCATTTGACTTGGTAGATTTATTTGGATTAATTTCCCTCTTCTCCTCAAGCTTAGGTTAGGTAGAAACCTATGATTTGAATTTATTTTGAGTATGTGAGAACTGATTAAAATAAGTTTATTTTGTTGGGCTTTCCCTTTTCTTTAGCATGTAAGAATTGATGAAAATTATACATGGCCTTTAAAAAATAAATAAAAATTTTCCATGGCCTTTAAAAAATAAATTTAAAAAAAGGCCATATTTGTGGAACTTATATTTGGGAATTTTTCTTATTTTTGGGCAGAATATACTAGTCAAGTTGTGTGAACTATATATATGCCCTATAAATATATGTTTTTTATAATTATTTTATTTAGCCATATCCTAGCCTATGAAGCACGGACTCGGATACGGGTGTGGGTGTGGGTGTGGGTGCGGAAAATGGCATTTTCTAAAAAAATGAGACACGGGTGCAGCAGGGAAACGACTAATTAAAATTCATAGTTCATCAACTCATGTAATTAAAATAAATGTAACTAATTGAAAAAAAAAAGAAAAGAGAGAGTGATCGAGAGAAAGAAAGAGATCGAGAGAAAGAGATTGATAAGAGCTCCATTTTGAAGAAAGAAATATTGAGATAGAAAAATTCTAAAATTTCATTTCTTTTTTTTTTTTGTAACATTTTAAGACTTTTTAAGAGTTTTTTACAAAAAAAAAATCCAGCTTTTTCAAAATTCTCATATCTCCATATTAAAAAAAAAAAGCGGGGACACGTATTTGTCGTGTCCATGTCCCCAGAGTGTCCGACACGCATATGGCAGCCTTTTAGAAGTGTCCGTGCTTCATAGATCCTAGCCGTACCCATATCCTGATTTTTTTGGAACTGTCGTTTTCTATTCCCGCATTTGTCCCCAATTGCCATACTCGTCCCCAACTTTGTGCAACTGGGATATATGCATTCACATACATTATCCTATTCAATAGTTGCAAATCTACATCTAGGTTTTTTCTGGAATCCCAACGAAAATGAATTCAACTCAACTCAACTTAACTCAACAAAGCCTTAATCTGAAATTAATTGGGGTTAGCTAAATCCCAATGCAAAAGAGAACAAAAAAAAGAACTCTTCCAATAAACTTGTTTTCCATACATTAAATCTCCCAACCAATGAAATACAGATTGACTAATTACATATGGAAGAAAAGGTAAAGAAGCATACCTACAACGTTGCTCAGAAGTACTAGTCATCTGCATTGTTTCGCCTGTTACAAGATGCTCCACAACTGTTGCTAATAGCGAAACAACCTACATAGATCTTGTGATGGTGAAGATAAAGAATAAAAACAAAACAGATGCAAACTATAGTGAAACACGTGAAACACATTCTCATCCATCTACCACTTCAGCCAGACCACACCCCTTCAACTGAAAAAATATTTCCACAACTTCCCCAAAAGCGAGTTGGGAGGACCAAAAAGGACAAAAACATCCAAATTCCACATACTTGTCAAAATTACACCATCAAGTCAATTTGGCAACTAGAACCAAATTTGTTTCTCAATTCATAATGCAGAACAATGATGTGTACCAATAAAATAATGAGCAAACCACAACAATAATATTCAATATGAATATGACAGAAATTGCAGAAGCAACAAGGTGAGGACCAGATGGTGTCGTAATGAAGATGTGCAATTCATTATGCCAGATATCTACTGCATCACCACCTATGCTTACAAGGATGAATGGTTGGTTTGAAGAACATTAATTAGTTTTTGGGAACCCACTAAAGAGATGACAAGGTAATCATTTCTGTAATTGCTCAATGCAAACTGACATGCATACCTCTGTGTTCTTCAGAGAAGCAAGAGCCACACAAGCTCGTGAAAGAAGAAAATCTCCAGCCAATACTGCAACCTGCAGTGTAAATGAAAAGAAGACACCTTAGGACGTAATCCCTGGTAGTATTATTCTTCTAAAGCTAATAGCAATTTCAAGTAGCACTTTGAATTAAATATAATTTAAAATCGAGAGGGGGAGAGAGAGCTTATAAAATTGGAAAGCTCTGCAGAATCTGATGTTTATGAGCACAGATAAGTCATCCGTATCCATGGTACAAGACTCCAAAAAAAAGATAGTCAAGAGGACTTCATTTCAAGACAACAATCTCTACATAGTTAAGATATGAAATCTCCAATGGTACAAGGGATATTATCAGAATAATAACAGGCAGTTCACATCAGATTTCAGAGTCAGCAAAACTCAAATATTTCTAGAATTCCAAAACTATGGAGAAGCATGGCAAGATATAATGCCATCCAACATACCATGCAGGTTATATTGAAGTGCATCACAAAACTAGTCATGCTAAATATTTATGAGCGTGTGCAAGACTAATCAGAACTTCCTCAATTACAAGAGAACATCATACATTTACTCTTGAAAAAACATTGGGGGAGAGATTGAAGCAACAGAAATAAAATGTCACCTCAGGGCATTAGCACCAATATAATCAATGAGAACATGGCAGAGAATCCAGCTCTATATAATGTACTACACAGTCCGATTTTAGTGGATGCAACGCAAATGCGAGTTTTTGCAATATGAACATTAAACAAAAACCCATCGACTCATTAATTCGTACCATTATGACCTTAATTGAACTGTTTCCATTTTTTATTCTACCTACCTAAAACTTGTTGAAAATCCACACATTTAATCAGTGTAACATCAGTTTATGGGTTATGTGCCATAGTGCATGTGTGAGCATATGTGAATGCTTTGCAATACAAACATTAAACAAAAGCCACCCACTCATCAATTTGTACCATTATGACCTTTGATTGAACTCGTACATATTTATTCTAACTACTAAAAATTTGTTGAAAATACACATATTTAACCACAATGTATCATTACTCTACTAGTATATTAATGTTACCAATGGATATCTCTATTCTTTGGGAGCTTAATATGGTGCTCAAAGCAATATCTTTTATTCCTGATCTAGCCCAGCCAAAAACTTAAGAATATTTCTTTTAAAGAAAAGAAAGGTCATCAAACAGCAAAAGTTAGACTGCAGCAAGACCCAGGAATGGAAACATGTAGATACTCCTACAACATTAGCTACATGAAAATGAAATGGCCACAGCGGACCTATTACCCGCAGTCACATGTTATTAGCCTAAACTTTTACACGATCCTAGAAAATGACTCTTAAAAAGGTCTTGAAAATATGAATTTATAAAGTCATAGAAGCCATAATATGAGCGCTCAATGGTTTTATATTATTGTATTGACAGTGAGGGCATAACTTAACTTTATCATTTTGGAACTCATAATTTAGAAAGAAGCAAAATCATTTCTGAGAGCTCATAATACAATGAATTACTTTTCACAAACATCTTTCACTAATAAGAAGGATGAATAAAAAGTATAATATTCAGAGAATCTATAAAAGAATAACTGTAGCAGTACCTTACTGCCCATTACATGATTTAATGACCCAATTCCTCGCCTTGTATCTGCATCATCCAAAACATCATCATGGAGAAGACTTGCCACCTAAGACAAGGAAATGATTTCATCAGTCTCAGAAAAGCAACTACAAGCTCCTCGCAATAAAACAAGACATAAAGAATGAATTTACTGCAAAAAAGCATTAGACCAAAGAAGAAATTGAAGAAAATGAAGAAACCAAAAAGGCAAATTGATATTTTAAAAAAATGAGAAATTGACATGAATCATTTCTGTAATCTCAGCTATACGTTGCTGCCTTGTACGTTGTTCTGTTGGCAATACATCTCCAGCACCATTAGGTGTCATTTCAGGTATATGCACATTCAAAGCTGTTGCCATCAGCAATAGAACCTGCATGGAACAGGCCCCATCATATGAAAGTGAGGAGAGATAGCTCAAATAATTCAGGATTTAAATAAACTATAGAGCAACAGAAATTTTGGAAATACACCCATAAGGTGAACAATTCCATACTTCTAGGTGAATGAACTCAGCAAAGAGGGAAGAAGGCAACTAAATCAAAATTTTATTTTCTTTTTTTAAAGGCATAAAGAGCAAAGAGAACTGCTCAATTGAAAGCACCAGATATGTTGTCGATTTGTTTTCTGTTCAAAAACATTTGACAATCAGTGCTAGCCACTATGCTTACTACTTTCCTCTAAAGGCTACCAATTAACTAATTTGCACATTATCAATTATGAATATACTCAAAGTGAGAAGAAAATTCAAAGAAACAAGGAATATCACTAGAACATAATTTTCCAAATTTTGAATATCACCATCAAGTACATTTTTAGATTTGCAAGTTTTAAGACCAGAAATCAATGGGAAAAAAAAAACAATAACAAATGAATGAAAGCAGAGGTCATTAAGGAGCTTCTTCCCCTTCGGCCCCGCCCCCCAAAACGGAGGGAGAGAGAGAGAGAGCAGAAAATCTTTTTAAATCTGCTAAAATAATACTATCATAAAGAAACAAAAAGTCATACACATATAGAATATGCAAACTAGCATTAGCATCAAAAGTTTGTGGCTTAATTCCTCGTAAGAAAGGAACAACTAATCCCACCGTCAAAAATCACTTGAACTTATAAGGACTGATAAACACAATTGAGAAGGAAAAAGAAAACCTTACTAATTAGCAATTGATGGTACTTACTGTTGGACGAAACCTCTTGCCTTCTACTCCCAATTTGAAAAAGTACTCAGCTGCTGAGGCAAGCTTGGGAACCTGGATGAAGTTTTGATAAACATCACATTATATCTAGACTTCATAAATTGAAAAGGCATATATCCAATTTTGCCACCGAGAGTAAATAGCTCAGTCAAATAAATAGATACCTCAGCAACTACCATTGACCGCAACCTATTACCAATGAATGATAGTTCATCAGCGACAAGTGAAAATGGGTCATTATGCTCCTGGAGAAAAAAAAGAATTCCAATCTCAATTGAGTGGATGAACACGATGTCAAACAGGAAAATAAATGAGGGGTGCAAGAGAACCAATTCAATATAAAATAACACTAACAGAAAGGACATAAGGCAATGTAGTTTTGAAGAACTATATATGGTATGTTGTCATACAGTAGAACCTAAAATTCAGGAAATGAAGGTATCTATACAAGGGGGAAGTGTTAAGGTTCAAAGGCATCAGTGTAACTAAGCTGCAACAAGCCATGTCACAAACTCAAAATTCAATTAAAGAACAACCAAGGTGAAGAAGCCACAACTAACAGAACCAAAAAGAGAAAACAAATCATTGACCCTTCCTCACACATACAACTACTACATCTTCATGAGTCCAGAAGTTGTTACTTTGCATATATTAATATGTTTTCTCGTTGTTAAATACCATGCTCAATTTCTATATTTTAACATAAATATTCCATTTTAATTTACCAATAAATGAATTGAGATTAAAATCAGCTAATTATACAATAGCATCTTTAACTTATCCCAAATAATTGCATTTAGAGGGACCAAATTTAGATAACATCTTGTAGCTAGGTTAAAGAGCTGAAATTTACATTACTAGAGTTGAGATTTATGGCAGTGGGAAGATAGGTTACTTTGAAAAGATTTTACAGTTATATCATTTGGTCTCAAATAGAAAATATATATATGAACTTTGGCTGTGGAATGTGAAAGTTAAAAACAAAAAACTCTATTAATGTGAATCCCTAATCCCAATTTTCAAGCTTTCATTCACTACTACTAAGAAGAGGAGTAAACTAACAATGACCAACAACAACCCCCAGATCATACATATTTTTCTATCATCTTGATTTGTCGCAACAATCAGAACTTTTCTAGAAGCAATCTAGTTCTTCAGGTCTAAACAAACTAAACAGCCTTTAACCTTAGAAGATCTATTGTAACTCAACCGTAGAATTCTAAACTGCCGTTTTGTTACAGTAACTCAACCGCTAAGCTCTCAAAATTAAGTGAATGTAGGAAGAATAAGGATCCTTAATAATCGACAAAATCTAAAAAAGTGGAGAGGGAGGTGGGAGATGAATAAGACATGGAAAAGATACAAGATAAAAACTGAATACAGAAACCTAGACATGAAATTAAAAAGAATAACTGCCTCAGATACTAGAAAACAATTGGATCTCAAATCCAATACCCTAACCAACATCGAGAAGAAAAGAGACAAAGAAGCACATTTTCAATGAGTTATAGCACATCTTTTGACAACCTCATTTTTTTTTATTAATCTTTTGATATGTAAAATAAAAGTTTGAAACCTTAATATCTCTCCATTGGCAAAAAAAATGATGTATCCTATATGGTGAATGTTGCAACTAAAAGGAAATCCAGGAATACCCAGCAGGAATAGGGAAATTAAAATAGAAGAGCACGAAATGAAAGAGAATGTTACTCTTAACCTCAACTAAGGAGGTGCTCTGATAATGAATTTGCAGTTTAAAGACATGCAAGGCAGGTACACTCCAGGAATAAGTATCTGTGCGACTGTAACCCTACAATTCACCAGAAACAATGTCAAACAAATATAAGTTGAAGTTCCATATGAAATACAACCAGAACTATTCATTATTTGTCAAATGTAAAGAAATGGGGAACACTGAGCTCAAGTAACACCTGATGTGGTAAAAATGAGGGAAATATCACAATATACAAGTAATATAGATAACTAAAAATTTAAGAACAAAAACAAGCACTGATATAAGCTCCAATCACATCAACTATAACTTGATGAATACTAAGAAGAATTCCCGATAATGCTAATTTCCCATCTAAACACACCTAATTTCAGACATTACCGCTAATTTTAGCATTTCATAGTTATTGATCCTGAGAAGACATCTTATTTTACAAACAAAACAACTCAGGACAAAATAAATAAATAATAGGTGCAACTGATTACAGAGGAAATGAATAAGAATCCATTAGCAACTATCTAAAACCCAGTCAAAATTCTCTGTTTTTTTTTTTTAAATATAGTTTCTGTATATTTTCACTGCAACGAATATTCGAATACAACAGCCTATTCACCTTTTGAGCAGTGAAGTCTACAGGAGGCAGCTGAGAACTATTGCAGAGCGGCAATGGACAAGGTTCCAGCCGATGAGAGAGAAACCAACGGCAGCCAGAAAAGTTACCGTTTCTGGAAATCCTCGTCAACCCCCGAAAAAATAACATCGCCGTCTTTCGTAATTGCTCCCTCGACCCAGAGAGAAGGAAAGAGAATAGGTCAAATAGTAAATGCAGTTGAATCAATCAAGTAGGCGGCCATTTTCTAAAACGACTCGTCGTTTAAGCTAGAATGCAGTTGGTCTCACCGATCTGGCTACGTGTACACGCCTTAAATAAAATGTTCGGTTGTAAATAATGAGAAATTATACGTGAATATTTATTTGTTATTTCATTATTGTATATTTATACTATATATAAAAGTGTCGAGAGACAAGCAAAATTATTAAATTATCCTCATTAATTTATTGATTAGTAAGATTGATATAATAATTTAATTATAAAATATTATTTAAAATTATTTAATTATAAAAAGAATATTAAAATTTATATTTCATATACTTAAATGATAACGTGGATATAGATTAGAATTACAAATGGTTTAGGATTAGAAAAGAAGAAAAAATATATATTTTGAAATTCATTTTATTTAGCTGAGGAATTGTTTTTGGAATGGTTTTTCGTAAGGAAAAAAAGGAAAACTTATTTTAGAATTCATATATTTATACATGAAATTTCAAATTTTAAGATAAATAATTAAAAATATTTATTGAAAAGAATAGTTAAAAATAATTACTTTATT
>CAOJBK011501296.1:0-13697 GCA_948294925.1 Codiaeum variegatum | reverse complement strand
AAAATATGATTTTAACCAAAATTACTTTGTTTTAAGCCAAAAATTATTAATTAAATGGTTAAAACTATTTTTCATATAAAAATTATTTTTATCAGATCATGAATCCCTGAACCCTCTTTGGTTTGTGGGCAATCTTTTCTTTAAATTGGGCAAAATTATTCAGAATTTTCCTAAAAATGGAGTTAACTCAAATTAGTTTCTTAATCACCATAGAAAATCATTTTTCTTAAAGATTGGGTGACGACTCTGTACACTAAACACACCATGTGTACACTAACGGACACATCTGGATACATAAATATGGGACCCAGCCAGAGTCAGCGACTCCATGCATAATTCGACCCCTCACGGTTGGTTTCCTGGAGCCACATGCTCAGAGGCGCGCTAAGGAAATCCTGCGGGCTTCTTCGACGAGGCCTCATAATAAAGTTGTTCAGAGCATACCTCAGTCATTGTGGCTAGAATATCACTGTAGTAAAAAAAAGAGAAATTAGCCTGAAGAACCACCCAGGACTCCTTACACCACATCCTCTCCATCAGGAGCAGAATGTTCCCTACAACAATCGGGGCAAGAGTTAGGATATGTGAAAAAACCCATAACTGTAAAGGAAACAAAGTTAATAAAATCATGAAAAGCAAAGCATCATAAATAAAAGGGGAAATGCTAAACTCCCAAGCTATGATAGTCACATGGATACCAGTCCCATCAGTCCTACACAATATACCCATACCTCAATAAGGCGCATCTAGTGCGGCACCGACCCAGTCATAATAACCGACAATGTCCAAATCAAGCAAAGAGCCTAGAATCTTTAGGTCAACCCATCCATTATCATTATATAGAAAGATAGTGGATAAGATAATCAGTAAGAAATCTCGGGTGCAGTAATCAATATAATAAACATCCAAGTTCACCCCTATTAGGTGATTGATCAGATGGATCTAAAAAACTAACCCTCTAGAATTATGAGGCAAATTCACCCCGAGAAGGTTGGGCAGAGCATGATGGGGTTGTATCTCAGCAAAAAAAAGTAACACTTATGGACCCAAACTGCATGCTGGTCAAGTATGACCACTCGAATGGGGTCATCGTCATCTCACCCACTGATAAATGGAAAGTGTTGGTGGTCCGCCACCACCTCTTAGCTAAGGCAAAGATTAAGTTCCTATCAGGAGTACGGCCAATATCCAAGTTCATCCAATCTATCAGATGAGATGGAGCAATGTGGTCGGTAAGAGGCTCAAAACGGCATAAGAAAGCCATCACCGGAGTTAGCCTAAATCAAGTACCCCTCAGACTATGCTCAACATCCCACATATAAAATTCTAACATTTTTTTTCTTTTTCTCTTTTATTCTAACTATATTTTATTTTCAGGTTAAAAATAAATATGAGTGGAAAAATTAAAGTGCATAAAAAAGAGAGCATTTTGAAAAAAGAGAGAGCATCAAAAAATGAGATATTGAAAAAATTCACGAGCACAAAAAAAGAGAGAAAATGCACAAAGATCAAAACCGGCATAGAAAAAAGAAAATACCAAAGGGTAGCACACTACCTTGCATGCTCCTGTCGATTCTGCAAAATTATGGCATTCGAAGTCATTACGGGCTCCTAACCCTCCATCATAAGGTAATCAAGAAAATCCAATAGACCAAGCAAGTCTACAGTAATAGCAGGACCAGGCGGATTGTTTGCACCAAAAATGTCGTTCGGGCTAAAATGACCGTCTGAAGTAATATTATTAGTGGATGGACCATGTACATTGCTAATACTGAACAACTCCTCCTCAATAACACCCAAATGTGAATCGTCAAAAGAAGGAATAGACTCTCCATCTAGAGGCGTGTGTAAGTGCACTGATAAATCCTCATGCTGAATATCGTCAACCAGTATCATTCAAAAAACTACTTGCCGAAAACTAAGTAAGAAAGAGAAGAAGTTGAGAGAAGAAGAGCTGTCACAAATGAAAACTTCTAAGACCTTTTTTTAGGAAAAATCCTTCATCCCCATTAATGCATTCACACTTATCAGTCACATTTTTTGTAAAATGAGACTATTAAGGGAGGCAGGTATAAACCCTAATTTTTTCACCATCAAATCCATCTCATAAATATGAGCCCAAACAGTGCTCAAAACAGACCTTAAATGGACCCATAAAACACAACCAAAATAGATAAGACTGAACCTAGAAAAACCAGGCCCATGCATTAGTGCCCCATAAGTCTGAACCCGAATAGATGTGTTTGAGGCCTCATGCATGCATTTAAGCCCAAACGCATGCGATTTGGCCCAGACGCATGAGGCCCAATTTTTCGACTTTATCGACACTAGTTTTTATAAGTTCGACCTCCGGGTCAGTTTATAGGACATTTTTTTAAAGAATTTTTTACCTCTATTCAGACACTTTTCACACACCTTTTATGCACTTTCAGACACCAAAATTAGACCAAAAATACCCAATTTTCTATAATTCTAATATGGTATTCAATTTGATATCATTGAAACACTCTCTAGTCATACATTAGGCAGTCCTCTCCGAACATAACAGAGACTCGTTCTGATTTTGTCAAGCCTTCAGAAAAGTCAATTCCGAAGCCTCGTAAACCAAAGGTAAAAATGGTAATATTCTTTGGTTCTGAATATAAGCCCTTTAATCTGACTTAGGTGATCTCATTATACAAAATTTTGTTTTTAATAATCAAAATCAGAATTGTTTAATAGCCTTACCGATTAATTCTTTTAAAATCTAAAGTGAATTAACTTCTGAACATACAACCAAACACATTGTTTTTCATAACAACCCACCCTTCGTGAGAAGGGAGAATGGCATGGGGTTTGATTCCAATTCAAAGGGATACACAGGTAAGGCATTCAAAGGCTTCAACTTCAAAATCATTTTCTTTCTTTTTTTTGTTATTTTATTTATTTTGTTTATTTCAATTTATTTGCCAATTTTTCTTCGTATTACTTGTTGTACTTCATTTTATGTTCATTGTTCATTTTGCTATTATTTTATGTCTGGATTTATAATTAAATTCGAGGAATGTGTCCCCTTTCCAAATCTATTGACCAGAGAGAGGATCTCTTGTGTTTGCTGATTATTTTGATGTAATTATTTTTTTTATTATAGCTCGTTTTGGGGATGTATGCCTTCCCTAGAACCCAATTCAGGCTAGAGGAAGGACCCCTATTTTATTTTTATTTTTTTATCATTTTCCTTATTACAGTTATGAATATTATTCCTGTTCATGCATCATATCTGGCAGGCTATATTTGTCCAATCATCATAAAAGTATGCCATCCATACATAAAAACTCTTAATTTTTAAACTAAAACCATACAGTTTTCTTTAAGTCAAAGTTGTTTAGAAACTAGAAAATCTATTTTCTAAATGTTTTTATCAAATCACGAATTCCCAAACCCAAGTATGGTTTGTGACCTGCCTTTTTCCAAAATTAATTGGGTAAAATGTTAGATTTTCTTAAAATGGAGTTCAAAATGGTTTCTTGATCACCTAGGAAAATAGCTTTTCTAAAGATTAAGTGGCGACTCAAACACCTTCACACATGCACCCAAAGAACTCATGTGGAGTATACCAAAGTGGGCCTGCCATAATCACGACGCCATGCGTAATCTTACCCCACTCGGTCAGTTTCTTTGACCCATAAACTCAAAGGTGAGCTGGGAATTCAAGTGGGTTCGAATGGGGACTTACAACAGGCCGTGAAGTCAGCCTATGAGCCCTAAAACTCCATCCCTTTTCACATTTGGTACATTAGTTATCCCTTGGCTCACAAGAAACATTCACGACCCATAAAACCATTTCTCCAAACTTTCTTCCTTTCTCATTATCCAACAGCTACCTTCTTGCTCACGGGCAACATTCGTAGCCATGAGGCCTACCCATGAACTCTTTCAATGTGCTTCATTACTTAAAAACAACCCTCTTTTCTTCGATTTTCATGCCAACACTGAAATATTCACTACCATGCTCTATATTAGTATTCATACATAAAAATGGTTGGAAACATACTAAAATAAGTAAATCAAATTCAATTTATCATGGATGATGGCCATGAAATGGGATAAAATATAAGTAAAATTGACCACTATAAAACTCCCCCACACTTGGCTTTTTGCTTATCCTAGAGCAATCTTAAACACAACAACAACACAAGTTCAAATGCTCTTTTCCTAAGACCGAAAAAAAGAGGGCAAACATAAAAGAAATGACAAATACTAAAGGGGATGCTCACTTTTCATGACACTTCAGTTTGTTGACTAAACTAAGAGTAAAGTTGTTGAATTCAGAATCCATGGAGGCATTATTCCCTCGACTTAGCTCCAAGTCATTCAAATCACAAAATCAAATGTCTAGTCCCAAAAACATGCCTTGTATCAAGTCATCAAACCTAACCATTCCTTATGGTACTTGACTAACTTTTCATGGAAACCAAATCATTTTTTTTCTTTTTCTTATACACAATCATGACATTTTATTATTTTCTTTTCTGGGGACCCAACTGAGCTAAACCCATTACTAGTCTTTTTACGAAAAAGTAAATGCTTTCTGGTGTGAACTCCGAGTTACTCAACTAGTCACGGAATAGAATAACCAACTACTAGTACTATTCATGGTTTCAATTTTAGATATTGCTTAACCAGTGGAATAGATTATAATTTTCAAAGTCCCTTTTTATATTTTTTCACATTGGTGCACTAATTATTATTTTTGTTTTGTTTTCCAAGAAAATCACTCATGTCCTAAAGTACTAGCTCTAGTTTTCTTACATAATTCATGCTAAAGAAAAGGACTAGATATTTGATAGTAATTAAATGCCTTAAAGCCGAGTTGTGGGAATCGTGCCAAGGTGGTTTCCTACTATCAACTACTATGTTCAAAATTTAATAAAAAACCAAAGATATTATGAAAAACTAGCTTTTAAGTGAGTGATTAAAAAAAAATTGTCTGATTATTTTAAATTCCTAGTCAAATTGCATGATGGAACCTGTATTGTGTTGTGCTTAAATTTATTGTTCCTGTTTTAGGCATTCATGCATAACAAAAATTTAATCAACATTCAATCATGTACGCAATCAGTAAATAACACCCCCCCTCTAACCCCCACACACACACACACTTAAACCACACATTGCCCTCAATGTGTGTAAAAAAAGAATAAAGAAGAGAAGGGAGGAGTGATACTTCCCTAAAACGGAATGTATCTAGCCTTCCAAAAATTAGTATCCAAGCTAATATAGTTAATATGCTACAGGCCAAAGCTAGTCACTGGTTTCATATCGAAACCATAAAAGAATAACACATATCATAGTTTAAGTAAAGTAAAATAATCCAAATACTAGAATAAGTTCAAATACTAAATAAAAACCAAATAACTAAAGGAAAGTCAGAGTGAAAGATAGAGATATGGCCATTAACCATCCAAGAGGGATTTCCTAAAACTTCTGGCTCTTAGAGTCATCCTCTGCCTCACCTTCCACCTCGATCTCGGCATTAGAGCCCAATTGGAACTCTGTCTCCAAAGAGCTGCTACAACGGGTTTCTATCTCAGCTTCACTGCTTTCCAACACTTCCTCCTCTTCCGCGATAGCTAGGGCTGTCGGAGCCACTGGAATAACTGGAGAAGGTGGAGGTGCCATTACCTAGCATGGGGGAGTTTCAGGCCTCTTGGGATTTTTAATGTTTAACTTCTTTAAGATCTTCCCCATCACTTTAATAAGCCGATGGTGATGTTTTTGCCCATGCTCCATCTCTTCTATGATCTCCTACTATTGTCTCTCAAGCCACTTAATATCCTCCTGGATTTGAAATATATTTTCTTCAATTGATATTCTAAGAGGAGAAGAAGGTCCACCTGATGATGATGGACCCACCGAAGGGTGTGCTAATGAAGAAGCTGAAGGGACTACTCTAAGTGGTGTTCGAGGAGGACTAGGCTTGAGGGCTTTCTCATGGAACGTGTTTCTGATACACTTCATGTCAAATAGTGTAATAAAACCATCCAAAGTCATGCCCTCAGTCATTTGGTTGACATCTCAATTTTGGGCAAGCCTAGTGATGAAGGAAACCCTATATGGATATATCAAAATTGGTATCTATGCTAGATCACTCAAGGTCCAGATCAAGGAGTAAGCCACATTACTCCTCACATCTTCCTTCATACAGTATAAAAAGAACAAATTTGTAATGGTGACGTGACACCCCAAGCCAAACTGAGGAGAAATGGAGCTACTAGTTACATAGTGAGAATATTGTAGTGCCAGATCCTTGAATCTAGATGCTTTACTCACCCTCGATTTCCACTTACCCTTAGTAAAATGATACCGCACTGTAGAGATTGGGGGAAGCTGAGGAGTGAACCGCACCTTAGTATTTTAATAGATAAAAGTAAAGATCTCTTATGGCTTATATGAACCAAAATCAACTACCAAGTTATGTACACTCTTCTCATAATCCTGAAGACCCAATCGAAAAGTGATTTTTTCTCATAGTTGATGGACTATTTCTTTTGCCAATTTAGGGTTCATAGGATTTCCAAAGTGAGCTCCCTATAGGCCTAATCCTTGATCTCGTGCAACTATTTCCAACCAGGCTGCCCAAACATGAACCTCAACCACTCTACTTCAAGAATACTAGCCAATGAATCCCAATCCAGTCTATAATAGTTAAAGAAGGGCTTATTGCCCAAGTTTTTTTGCATGTCCTTCTGCCATTCCTCATAAACTACATAAAAGGGTGGTTAGGGTTATAAAGCAAGCCATCACCGCTCCTTCGTGGCTACCAAGTAGGAGGCGGTGATGGTGGTGGTTAACAAACATATGCTTTATCCTTCTTCTTTTGCCTTTTATTGGGTGAGGAGGTGGTTGATTACTTCATGGCGACTTTTGAGGATGATGATACAAGTGATCCCTTCTTCGGTACCAATTGTTGCAAAATAACAAATAAACACAAAAAAAAGTACAAAGTAAAGAAAAGAAAAGCAGTTAATGGTTAGTTGTAAAACATTTTGACATTGTAATGGCTAAGAATAGATTGTTACCATCCTACAAAAAAACACAAATAACCAAGAAAATAAACTCTTAGGTACCCCATTAAAGTCCCAACCCCCCACAATTAGTATATTGGTATAACCCACAATTGATAGCATGGGCAAAGAAAGCTTTTTGGTGTATGGCGTGGTGTGTTCAAGCTAAAAACTTCTAATTTTGAGATGGGGGATCATCCTCTAAAGCAATCAAGCATAAATGCTTTGAAGTTTTATGCAAATTTTGCCTTATAACATATTTAAGTGATTCTTCAAGTAGAATATAGACATGACACACGCCAACTACCTCCACACATAGCACAATTTCACAACACATATGGTAATTAAAAATAAAGTGCTTGGGGTAACGTGCATACAACAAATTGAAACTAAGTGAAAGAGGTAGGTGGTCGCTCATGAAGCCAAATTAACACAAAATGTGTGAAATTTCTTGAAAAATTAGACCGGAAACTTACTTTGGCATTTTGTTGAACACATTATATGCACAAAATCAAGCAACCCTTAAACTTGTAAATCAAACACTATACTATTTCCAAATCTTGGAAATTAAAAAATAAACAAAGATTCGTGGAATTTCAATCTTTAAATTACCCAAATGTTTCTAAGAAAAATGAAAAATTAAACTTAAAAACACTAAAATAAAACTAAGCCTTAAAACACCACAATCAAGCGTAAAATGAGAAAGTAACTACTAAACAACAAGTTTTAAACATGACTTATTGAACTACTTCTAATAAAAATTCAAGAAATTAAACCTAGCAAGTAAATTAGACAAAATACACTAAAAGCAAAAACTAATCTATGAAAAAATAAAAGAAATAGCAAAAGGAAGAAAACCTTGAATTGATGCTTTTTTTATTCTTGGAGAAACATTGAAAAATTTTGCCTTTAACCCTTGATTTGAGTTTTGGAGAGCTTTAGAGTGGTTTATGTTTGATTTTACCAAAATAATGGTAAAATATAGGTGGCTGGCATGGTTTTAGGGCTATAAAGGGCTCATCTTTAAGTGAACTGGACCCCACAAAAAGTCTAGAAAAAAATAACCTCATAAGAAGTCTCACAGGTTGTGAGCACTACCTGTGAAGTTTTTAAAGAAATAGTAGGCAGGGTCTAGCTCACGGCACACCTCACGGGTCATGAGACTAGATAGTGTGACAAACTCTTAAAAATCATCAAGGAGGTCAATAGCTCAGGCTTGGTTCACGGGCTGTGAGACCTAGTTATGATACAATGTTATGTTACTGACCTAAAATTTAATTTTCCTCCTTGTCTCACAGTTAACACTCATGCACCATGACATATAAAAAACACAAATTTTTCAAAATTTCAAGCTATAACTTACCCTTGGTTCGTGCCATGTATTTTGGTGTAACCCGTGGATCAAACCACTTACTGCTCCTTGATGATTGAAGCCCTAAAACACCTTCACAACCTCAAGATCAAGCATCTTACCCACTTTCACTTAATAAAATTAATAAAAACTAAGAAAACTAAAAAGGATAATAAAAACTTTTAACTGGTGGGTTTCCTCCCACCAAGCTCTTCTTTAACATTGTCTTAGTTAGAAATTAAGTAGGACTTTCACCCTATCTCCAAAAATTCATTGTATCCTCCATGGAACCCAAATTTCTCTAGGCCTAAACATGTCAAATTGATGGTTCCATGGAGACTTGAGTTCATCATTTTCATGTATGACTCAATGAAGGCTTTAGGTAACCATACCTTGTGTCCATGTTTAAGCTTTGCCTCATTATTTATCTTGACCTTCTTAACCCCCTTCTTTTTTTCTTACTTTCTTGGGGCTTTTTATCTTCCCCTTAGGGGTTCCTCTAGCATTTGTTCCTTGCTTACCGGCTCCTCTTTCTCCTGTTGTTTAACACACTCAATAAAAATATTGTTAACCACATTTAACTCTTCCTTTAAACTTTCATTTTCAATAATTGAGGCATAAAAATTAACTTGTTCAAAGGTGTGTGTGTGTATATGATATCTTGGTAGTTGGAAGATAATTCTTTCATCCCTAACTTGAAGGGTCAACTTGCCCTCAAACACATCAATGATGGCATAGGTTGTGGCCAAGAATGGCCTACCCAAAATGAGTGAGTTATCCATATTATCATCCATCTCCACAACAATGAAATCAACAGGAAAAAGAAAATGGGCAATCTTGACCAACACATCCTCTATGACCTCCCTTTGGGTAAATAACATACTTATCCACTAATTGGATGCTAATATGTGTTTTCTTAGGCTTATCTAAATCTAAAGCCTTAAAGACTTTATATGGCATTAAACTCACACTAGCCTCGAGATCGACCAAAGCTTTTTCAATATTTAAGCTACCTAAAGTGTAAGGGATAGTGAAATTCCCTAGATACTTAAGCTTTTGGGGGTAGCTTTCTGAAATTCATAAAACTCTCCCTCGGGAGTTGAACAATGGACACCCCTTCCAACTTACCCTTCTTGATAAGCAGTTCTTTCTAGAATTTTGCATACTTTGGCTTCTGTAAAAGAGCATCCACCAAAGGAATATTGATGTGAAATTTCTTAAAAAGGGATAGAAATTTACCATAGTCAGGGTCTGATGAACATTGCCTTAGCCTCAACGGATATGGTACACGAGGCTTGTAGGGTCTAGCAACCTCTTTCTCTTGAGCTTCATCCTTATCATTAACCATATCACTTTTGCTCTCTTTCTCAACTACCTCATCCACTTGAACCATTACCTTGGGCTTCTCAACCTCCTTCAAATTTCTCTTACTCCTAAGAGTGATGGCTTTGATATTCGCCTTAGGATTTGCCTTCATATTACTTTACAAAGTACCAGGTTCCTCTCACTTAACGTTTTTATTATTTAACCCACTTGGGTCTCAGTATTTGTAAGGAGGCTTAGGCATTCCTATTGATAGCATCATGATTTTGAAACATTGTTCTTATGGATTGTATGAAATTTCTCAATGGTTTCTTAAAGGTTAAACTTCCTAGAGGGAGGTTGACCTTGCATTGGGGGCCTTGGTTGGAAACCCAGTGGAGGACCTCTTTGATCATTTTGGTCCTTCCATGAGAAGTTAGGATGATTCCTCTACCTAGGGTTTTTAGTATTTGAGTAGGGTTTGTTGTTATTTTAATTGTTCCTTTTCATTCCCCCTAAAAAGTTGGCTTTTTCTTATCATCCACTTGCCCCAACCATATAACATTTATTCATGTGATGACTACCACCACAATTCTTACAAAACATTGCTTGGAATACCCAAAGTGAAGGCATCAAACTTCTTTCTCAAAGCTTCAACTTAAATCGAAAGAGATGTGACCAAGTCAATAGCATGAGCACCAGGTGCCCTTAACCTTAACATATCTCCAAGAGAAGGTAGCCATTGGTAATATGCTATGGACATTTATTCTATTAAATTTTGAATCTCTTCCAGTGTTTTATGGCCTAATGATCTTCCCCGGTGGATATCAAGTTTTGCTTATTATTGTAAGTTAGACCATTTGTAAAGGTCTCAGTTTGCTACCATAGGGAAAAACCATGATGTGGGCACTTCAAGAGAAAATCTTTAAACCATTCCCAACCTTCATATAAAGACTCGCCCTCTGGTTGAGTAAAAGAATAGATCTCATGTCTAAGCTTTGCAATCTTTGTGGGAGGGAAGTTCTTTTCTAAGAAGGCATCTGTTAACTATTCTCATATAGTAAAGTGACTAGGAGAGAAGGACTTTAACCATTTCTTCATGTTGTCCCTCAAGGATAAAGGAAATAACCTTAATTTGATTACATCTTCTAATACCCCATTCATTTTGAAAGCCTCACAAATTTCTACAAACTCATCTAAATGGATATGCAGATTTTTGTGAGAAAAACATCCATTTTGACAAGAGTTTTGGATTATTTGTATTATGGTCAGCTTGATCTCAAATTTTTTGGAGTCCACCAGTGGCCTTCAAATTGGACCACCAACATCATTTCAATCCACTCGTGCAAAGTCTTGCATTATCCTTTGCACTTGAGCTCCATGATCATTTCCATTACCTTGGCCATTTCCATTATCAGCTCTGATGGCATTCCTATTACCATTGCCATCATTATTGTTATTATCACCAACTCTAACTCTATTACTCTCCAAGGTCACAAAGGGTGCCTCTAATTCTTCTTCCTTTGTGCCTTCCTAGGATTCATAAACTAAATGGTTGTCGTGCACTTCCGGATTTGGGTCACCTCCAGCTAAAGCTAACTCCTTTTCTTACCTTTATCTCCTCAAGGATCGATGAAGTTCTAGATCATAAGAGAGTACACTAGAGGAGTTAGCTCTGGTAATGCAATGGTACCTGAAATGAGACACAAAGAGCAAACACAAGTAAATTACAAGAAAATAAAGGCTAAATAAATGGCTTTAGATTTATTGCTAATTTTGACCATTATCCACTAAATCTCCCTAGCAATGATGCCAAAAAATTGATGCGCACTGACCGTAACACCTACAAGTGCACGGGGCCATACCAAGTAATAAATTCAGATGAGTCCTGGTATCGTTGATAATGGCCAATTATACCTAATTTTTACTTTGTTACATAGCCATTATCTAAGTCCAATTGCATTTAATTTGCTTATTTTAGCGTATTTTTAGCTCTTTTAGGTCTAAACATCAATTTGGAGCTAAGTAATGCAAAATTTTGGATTTGGAGCTTGAATAGGGCAAAAAGGAGCAAGATTATGATAGGCTTAAATGTACTTCGGTATTTTAATCATAAGTTTAGCTACATATCTCCGATTGAGATAATCCAGGTACCATTAAAAAGCTAAGAGAAAGATTTACAACTTTATGGAAGACTAGCCCTAATTCGAATTACTGGAAATCCTCATTGGCGTAAGAATTGTCCGTGACCACTAGTGAGCTTGTTGTGTCTCAAGAGTTTTTCCAGGCATTTTGGTATTTTGAGCATAACTCAAGCTATAGAACTCTAATTGAGGTTATTCAGGTACTGTTAGAAATATAAGGGAATGGTCTACAACTTTATAGCAAACTATAAAGTCAAATTCTTTCATCTTCATATCCAAAATTTGTATGAAATTCAGTTGTCTGGTTCTAGGTACCAATCTAACTTAAGTTGACATGGCAAAAATTGGCCAATCCATGCTTGACACTTATCTAAACCCTAATGAGACCTAAAGAACTATAAAAGTACATTATTTATATCAGATTGAGGGTTCTCTCTTGGGGTTTAAGACAGCCACCCCCTCAACGGGTTAGAAAGATAAAAGTACAGACTTTGGAAGAGGAATGAAGATTGAAGTGGGGATTTCTCACCATTCATTGAGTGTTTGAGTTTTCTCTACCTTCTTTTGTATTTTGTTTTTCAATTTTGTGCTATGGATTAATTTTTTCATTCATCTAGATATTATGAACTATAATTTTGATTGTATAAATTGAATATTTAGTTTTGCATCAATTTCATCTTTTGATTGTCTTATTTTCATGATTTATGATTTTTATTCTAATTTTCAATTACCAATTTGTTAATTGGATATTGATTATATATTACATGAGTAGAGATATCTGAATATAGATTGATCAATCATGGAAGTAGGGAACTGATTAGGGTGCTAAAGATAGACCTATAATACTTCTTTGGATGTTATTCTCTTGAACTTAATGCTACTTCTATTTGATTATAGGTTAAGAAGAGATTCCCCTATAATACTTAGTAAGTTAGGGATTTAATCACTTGATAAAGGTTTATATCTAATATAGTGAGACTCTAATTCGATTCATTGTTTGAATGATTGATACCATTATTCGTAACATGCATGAGAGTTTAGGGGGATTCAATATCTAAATGAACTTCACCATTGGTTTTCTATCATCTATCCTTTATTGCTTTCATATATTAGTTTTAATTATTTTAGTTTAATTAACCTCAAATTTGATTCAACTAGACAATAGTTTAAGTTTGATCTAGTACTTGTGTCAGTGTCTCTATAGATCGACCTCATTACCGCTATACTACCTAAACGATAGGTGCATTTGCCAATAGCCAGAGTAGAATTAGTTGTCGAGCTTTATAAATTTTAAAACTGAAGAATGAATACATAGTCACGCAGTGGAAGACAGAATTACTGTCTCGAATTGGACAGCAATTCTGTGTGAACAGTAACCCCTTTCACTTTTTTTTAATAAAACATTTTCCATGCCAAAACACTTTTGACATGGTTTGGTTTAGATATTCATTAAACTCTTTAACAAATAAGTAAACCCAAAAAGGACTCATATTCAACATCAAAGATCTATCCAATTATTGTGCAAAACACAATAGAAATAAAGAAGGGTTAGAAAGTATAAAATACATCTCGCCCTCCTTTGTTAAGCTCCCCAAATGTGAAGCCTCTAGCTTGAGACATACTGAGCTTTTTCCAAAAGCTTGTTCTCTAGCTCTTTTCAAGAAGCTTGAATCCTTTCTCATCGGAATCACCCAAATGATTTGATTCTTGCTTCTTTACTTAAGAACTTGAGACTTTGAGGATTACTTTGGACTTGATGCTCCATCACACTCCCTTCCCAAGGTTTATTGAAAATAAGTTTAAGATTGAAGAAATATTCTTCAATCTAAACTTCCTCTCAAAATTTGGTGTGAA
>CAOJBK011499881.1:0-11138 GCA_948294925.1 Codiaeum variegatum | reverse complement strand
GGATTATATGCACAATTACAATCTAGATGATGAGACATTGACTGGTGGATAAAACCCATATGTCTATCATCTAATGTCATTGAATGACTTAATCATCTAATAAGTGTCCACGTGTTGTCAAGACATTAAATGTGTGTAGTTTGAGACTCACTACCTCTATACCAACAAGTATCTCATACTTGTCATAGATGAGAATAGAGGTGATAGTTTCTCTAGATTAATGACGTTCCTACCAATAATCCTATGACCGTGAACTTACTTTAAAGTCTATGACAAAAAGAATTTGTCTCCAAATTCCTAAACTCTTTGAGAATAGATTCTCTTACATATAACTTATGGAACATATATAAGTAATGCACTAAAATGAAAATGATCATTAAACAAAAACATATATATTAATAGCCATTAATGGATTATGATTATAAATATATACATAAAGTACAGGCTGTAGGGCATATAACCCTAACAGTAACCTCGATGAGGCTGTTTGACTTTTTGAGATGCTTGGAACTAAATCCCATCAAAAGAGTTTGAAGGGTAGGCGAGCCATTACACATGAGGTTTCACATAGCAAAGACATGGTAATGCAAATAGCTAAGCTCACTCACCAAGTTGAGATGCTAAAAAGGAATGGAAATTTACCTGTAAAAGTTCAACAAGTGTGTGAGGTATGTGGTATCTTTGGACATAGTGCAAATATTTATCCTTCTTATTTTGATCTTACAAGTGAGCTAGAGGAAGCTCAAGTGTTAGACGGATTTTAACCAAGGGTTCAAATAATCCTTATTCCAATATATATAATCTAGGTTAGAGAAATCATCTTAATTTTGGTTAGAAGGCAAACAACCAACCACAACAATTTCAACAACAACATCAAGGTGAGTCTTCTAATTTTGGACAAGGGTTATCTACTTTAGAAACTAGCTTGAACGCCTTTATTCAAGCTAGTACTCAAGCTCAAGAAGCCATAAATAGAAGATTGGATTCACTTGAGGCATCAGTAATGAGAATTGAAACTCAAGTTGGTCAAGTAGGAACTCAACTACAAGTAAGCCAAAGGGGTAGGCTGCCTAGCCAACCTAAGCAAGCTAAAGCTATTTTTGTCATTCAAATGGATCATGATGAAAAAGAGAAGGTAATGGAAGAAGTTGAGATTAAACAAGTGGAAAAGTTGGTTGAGAAAAAGAAGGAGTGCATAGATTCAGAATTTCAGCTATCAAAGTATGCACCTCCTATTTCATTTCCCACACATTTAATGCAAAAGAACCTAGACACCGAGCTAGGTAAGATTCTTGAACTTTTTAAGCAATTACAAATAAATATGCCTTTTGTTAAATCTTTAATGCATATGCCTATGAGAAATATTTGGAAGAGTTACTTGAGAGGAAAGAGAAGTTGGAAGAGGTGTCTACTATGCAATTATTTAAGGAGAGCTCTTATAATATAACTAAGCTACCTCAAAAGATTAATGATCTAGAGAGTTTTACTATTCCTTATATTTTAGGTAGTTTGTATATAGATAGAGCATTATCTGATTTAGGGGCAAGTGTTAGTATCATTCCTTGAAAAGTTTTTAAGGTCTTAGGTTTAGGAGAACCGAAACCAACACATCTCATAATTGAATTAGTTAATAAATCTATTATTTACCCTAAGGGAGTAGTTGAGGATGTGTTGGTTAAGGTTGGAAAATTTATCTTTCTTGTTGATTCTTTAGTTATTGAAATGTATGAAAGTGTTGAGAACTCACTTATGTTAGGTAGACCATTTTAGCAACTACTAGATCCATCATAGATGTTTATGAGGGTAAATTAACCTTAAGAGTGGGTAAAGATCATATTGTTTTTCAATTACCAAAGAATTATGCATACACTATTGCACACCAAGAAGTTAAATTATGTGAAACCTTTGTTAACCCTACACCATTACATGATAAAATCGATACGGTTAGTAGTGTTTCTTTGGAGAGTTGTGTTGTGTAAGACATTATGGAGCCTAAACCTTGTGGTCAAACTAAAATTTTGCCATTGACTATGGCCAAGAATGAACTAGCTCAAGAGTTGGTAAGCATACCAAGTCTTAAAGGTAAGGATGGATGACAAAGTAAAAGCAAGCCAAAAATAGGCAAGAAAGATAAGAATATGAGAAAAAAATTGAATGAAAAAGGTAATCTTATTTTGTTACCTAAGTCTTTTATTTAGTCTTGCTTGAAAAATTCGAAAGAGTACTGGAATGGAAACCATGAAATGTCTTGTTTTAAATATAATAAATTTTGGTTTCATGGTGAGAGGTTTAATGCCTCTGAGGTAGGTTAATCCTATCTCAACGTCTAGCTAAAAAAATGTTAAAGAAGCACTGGGTGGGAGGTAACTAACTGATTTAAATTTTTTTCTAGTTTGTTTTTCTTTTTGAATTTGTGTTTTTAGCTCAATTGTCAAGAGATAATATGTGAGTATGGTTGCATTAGAGTTGTAATTTTATAGGAATTTTTGGTTTAAGGAGCTAAAATAGGTATTCAAGTGTGTGGTAAGTGATATGTAAAAGGTGAAAATTTTTCTATGAAAGTGTTTGCAAATAATAAGTTGCACAGGTCAATATGCTCCAGGCATGGGCTATTCATAGACCCTTGTGCCTCACTATACTGATTATAGCTTGAGTATATTAAATAACAGAGATTTACGTTGACCAAGGCATGGGGTCGTGACAAGTAAAGTATGCCCTGTGTGCATCTCTATATGGAATTGAAAAGAGGAAACGAGTGGAATGGTTGACGCGTAGGACATGTATCATGAAAAACTACTCTATGGGCCCCAATTTAAAAATACACTTTCAATCTAGTTTTTAAAATAAAATTTTGCAATTACAAACACTGACACACACTCACAATTTAGCAAGGACATTCATAAACCCTAGAATTCATAATTGTTATTCTTCTTTTCTCTCTAATATTTGCTTATGGATTGATCATCAATACACACACACACACATATTATTTGCATAATCATTATGCGATTTTGAAAAAGACAACAAAGGCAAGTTTTTATTTTTCCCTTTCTTTTTATTGTTCTTTTTAAGAAATTGGGGAGAATGTGTGAAATAAGTGTGGGAGAAAAAAGCTTGTGCATATTTTAATTTATTGCCTTGAATTGTTGATTAGTTTGAACTCAAGCAAAAATAAGTTTTGACTGTGAGGTGATAATTTCAGAATCTTGATTGAGTTGTGTTTTTTGTCAAAATTTTTCAAAATTTGACTATTCTTATAGGTCAATGTTTTAATTTTCTTAGTTAATTACTGAATTTTGAGTTTAGAATTCAAAAGTAAAGAGTTTTCTAGATATTATTGCATGATTAAAATTTGAAGTTCTTATTAAAAGTTTAAGCATATGGATTTGAATGTTGCTTGGTTACAATTTTGCAAAATATCTTTAGTAATCTTAGGAATTTAATGACATCTTTTTGATTTAATTTGCATTGATTATGAATAAATTGAAAGTTTGCACTAAAAAATACAAGGAGCTTTGAAAATAATTCCATATTCTATTGGTTCCTGTTTTGCGCAAAGCGAAACAAATCTAAAGGAAATATGAATAGTGCTAGTAGCCAACTAATGTAAGTGATAAGCTGAGTAGCCGGGAGTCTGCACCACAAAGTGTTTACCATCAAGTTTAAAGGCTAATGATGAAATCAGTTAAGTCAGGCTCATTGATGTGAATGAAAAGTTTAAAAAAAGTTCATGTACTTAAAGTTTAAATTTGCATGAAATGTGTTATTTTCAAAAAGATTCAATTAATTCCTAAGCATGAAAACCTTTATTTGCTTAATTTTGACTTTGTTTCATAAAAAGAAGTTTGCTCATTCATTTAACTTGAATTTTGATGCTTAGTTATGCTATAATATCACTAAAATTGTTGAAATGTGATTCTAAGTGTAAAATTTGGTTAACTGCTTAAGTAAATTTTGATTTTGACTTATTGGAATAGTTGGATTAGAAATTTGAAAATTGGTTTTACATAACTTGATTAAGAGAGTTAAGTTATCTAATCATTGTCATTATTCTATTTTGCTTGAGGACAAGCAAAAGCTTAAGTGTGAGGAAGTTGTTTTGTGTATAATTTTACATATTTATTCTTAACATTTGAGTTTATTTTAATCTAAAAATGTAGTTAATGTGTTTTTTAATGTGATTTTTAGAGAAAATAAGGAATTTGTGCAAAAACGGTGTTATTGGATCGAAAGATGGAGTTCCTAAGCTAACGGATTTAAAAGAAGCAACTTTTGGAGCCTTTTTATTTGGCATGGGCCATGCGAATTGACTTCAAGGCCGTGTCCCTTTCTGTTTGAAATTACCAAAGACCGTGCAGATGCGACGAAAATTTGACAGCTTTGACACTTTGTAGTATTTTTAGATAACTTGAGCTACAAATGTTCGATGTGCGTAAGGTACTATTGGGAAAATAAGAGAAAGTTATACAACTTTTATGAAGACCACAAAGTCTAGTTTAAACAATTTCTATCCAAAAATCATTTCGCAATCCATACATTTTTATCAGTTCAATTTTTATTATGAGTTTTGAGTTAGTTATTTCCTATTTTGATTAGAATTCTTGTCCAACTCAAATTATGAAATTTTAAGACATTTTAAGAGGTTTCCTACTCAAAGTTTTACCATATCCATCAAGGATACACTAAATAAAGGGTTTTAAAACTTAATTTTAGGAGGAGAGATCCTTAGCCATTCTAAACAAGTTCCTGAGAAAAATTAGTTTGGAATTGATTTAGAATTATTATGAGAGATTGGTTTTCATTGTTTTTCCATTATTTTTTCTATTTTTCATCAAGTTAGTTCTTGTTAAAGATTGAAGTTGAATTTCTCCAAAGAGATTAGGAGTTTCTACCTTTAATTGAGGTTTATTTTCTTAATTTAATTGCTTTAATTCTAGGCTTTTCTTTGCATTAAGGGTATTAAGCATGATTAGAATTATTATGAATTTATTGAGTTCTAAATCAGTCATGAACTAAATTCATTTTTGTCTAAAGATTGAAGCATTAAACAGTCTTGATATTATTAAATGGATGCGAAGTTTATTTTAGGTTTAACTTTTGCTTGATTGAATTGAATTAACAATTATAAACAATTACTTGATTACCAATTAGTAAGTTATGGTTTGGGTGAACGAGCAAGAATGGAAGTCTAAACCTAGAACTATGAAATTGAAATTCTAAAACGAATTAGGTTCATAAGTTTTAGTCTTAAATCCTTTGATTGGTACATGTTTTCTCTAGATTACATATATGAATACGATTGCTAGATTAGGGTAAGCTCTAGTTGAATGATTGTATTGAACATTGGATCATTAAACCTAAGTAATAGAATCAATAGTTTAAAATCATAAAGGATTGACTATGGATTGTTAATTTCTCTATACTCGTTCATAACATTACATACTCATATTCATTATTTGCTTGCTCTTTAATTTAATTGTTTATTTACTTTTCAATCAAAATTAAATCTCTTTTACATTTACTTGCACTTTAAGAAATAGATTAATAAAGCTTAACAATCCAAAATAAATCAATCCTTAGGAGTACGAAATTGGGTTCTCCTGATGTGCTATGATAGCCCGTATACTTGCGGTCACTATTTATTAGTAAATTTTGAGATGAACAATGCCTTAGTTTGTGACAGACCCATACTAGAGCTAGGCAGAGTTTTTCAATGTATTTGTACTTGACCTTATGTGCCAACATCCTCTTACTCAATTAATATATGGCATTCTCTTTATGTGAATCTAGGGCCTTTTTATCAGTATTACCCCTCATGGCTTCTTCAGTAATAGTTAAGTAGAGCAATAGTGGCTGACCAGGCTTGGGAGGTTGTAGAACCGATAGATTCAAAAGATACTTCTTAATCTGTTCAAAGGATTTCTAACATTCCTTATTCCATTATTTAGAGGAATTCTTTTTGAGTAAGTTAAATATTGACCCATAAGTGTCTGCTAACTTTTGGATGAACCAACTGATGTACTATAGATGGCCTAGAAAACCTCTTATCTCCTTTTCAGTTTTAGGAGGTAACATGTCTAGAATTTATTTGGATTTGGCTGGATCCACTATAATGCCCTTATTACTAACCATGTAACCCATGAATACTCCAAATGAGGTTCCAAATATGCATTGGTTTGGATTGATCTTGAGATTGTACTGTCGGAGTCTAAGGAAGAACTTCTCCACCACTTATAGATGTAGTTCAAGGGTAGCACCCTTAATGACCATGTCGTCAACTTAGACTTCCACTTCTTTGTTCATTAAGTCATGAAAAATAGTAGTATCCATTGTCTAATAGGTGGATCTAGCATTCTTCAATCCAAACGGCATTACTATGTAATAGTAAGTACCCAATTCGGTGATAAAGGATATTTTTTCCATGTCAGGAGGATGAACTAAAAGTTGGTTGTACCCCGAGGCCAGGTCAGTTAAGGAAATCATTTTTTATCCAACTAGTGCATAAACCAAAAGGTCTACATAGGGTAGTGGAAAATCATCCTTAGGGCATGCCTTATTCAAGTCTCAATAATCCATACACATTCTGACTTTATTGTCATTCTTCGATACTGGGACAATGTTTGTTAACCAAGATGGGTAGTTGACTGGTATAATGAATATATGAGCAAGCTATTTAGTCACTTCTTCTTTGATTAGAATAGACCAGGTGGGCTTCATATGTCTGAGCTTCTGTTTGAAAGGCTTACAATCTGGGTATGTCGGGATTTTGTGAACAGTGATGCTTGGATTGAGTTTGGTCATGTTGCGGGGCTTCCAAGTGAGGCAGTCTTTAAACCTCTTGATAGTAAACTCAGTGTCATGGTTGTTTGAGCATGAAGATGCAATGTATGTGTTTTTAGGCATGTCAGGAGTTCTAGTGTTTATGGGCTCTTTAACTGCATCTTTTATTCCGTTAATTATTTTATTCTCTTTTTCTGTTTAATTGAGGTCAGATTCATCAATTGGAACATCAAAAGAAAATAAAGAGATAGGCTCGTAACAAGAAAATTTGGTGGTCTTATTGATAGAAATTGGAGAAAGGTCCACGGTTACATCATATTCATAGTTAAAACCCAATGGACTAGTTACATCAGAATCAAACTCAAAAGAGGATGAAGATTCAGACTCAATACTAGACTCAGGCTCAGTATTTAACTCAGATTTAGTCTCAGATTCAGCTGCGATGGAATTATTATCGAAATTCCAGTTCTTCAGCTTTCCATTGGCAGGCTTGATCAAAGTGAAGAGGTTAGATTTCTCCTATTTATCAGTGAGAATAGCTATGTCGCCAAAGAGGCTTGCTTCCATGTTCTTTTTATAGTCATTTTCTAATAAGTATATGGGTTAGCAATCTTCAATGGTCAGCTTCACATTTGAAAATAGCTTAAATCCAGGGATTCTAATACTAGTTATATGATAGATCTATGGTTTGAGAAAAGCATAGTAAGGAACTCTCTCTCCCTCCTTGATAAATTACCCCTTTAGTGTTTTGAAATATGGCCTAATAAGGATGTCACCTTCTCCCCCTTGCTTGGTAATTATTGACCTTTCTCTGGCTTTAACTTTCTCTTCCTCGATTACATCATCTATTGGGCCATAACCAGGCTAAAAGGAGGAGTAGAAAACTTAAACTCATTGAAGGACTTAATTCATTGTTGATTTTTCCCAAGGCCCAGACCAGGAAAGTAGGCCATGTGCTTCATAATGTTTCCGATCATTGGGTTATAATACGGATCAAAATCCAAGGTAATTAGCTCTTCAAATTCTTATTTACATGGATGAACTAGACAAACAAGATGCCAGATAAAGGATATGCTGACAACTTGGGCTGGATTTCCAAGATAGGAATAGTGTCTGAAACCTCAGATTTTCCAGATAGGTCTGCCTTGATAGTGACAATTCCATTTTTGAATGGGAACTTAACCCTTTGATGTAGAGTCGAAGGCACAGCTTTGGCCCGATGAATCCATGGCCTAACTAGAAGTAGGTTAAAACATGATGGTACATCAATGACTTAAAATGAAACTTTAAAGATTGTTGGGCCCATAGTGACGGTTAGAGTCGCCACTCCCAGTACTTCTCTCTTAAAGTTATCATAAGCCCATACAATTTGGTTAGAAGGGGTGAAATCAGTTGCACTTAACCCCAGGTAGCTTGCAACTTTCAATGGGCACACATTGACTGCAAACCCATTATCGACCAAGGTCATTTTGACAGTTTTCTCCCTCGTGATGATGGTAATGTAGAGGGTATCATTTTGTGGTCCCTGAGGTAGGATCTCATTATCAGTGAAAGAAATGGATGTCCCTTTAGTAGAGCTCATAATGGAAGCAACCAGAGCTTCGCGAGTAATTTCTGTCGGAGACTGGCATTGACTCAGCACCTTGCAAAGAGCTTGGCGATGAGGGTACGAGAAAATAAGCAGACTCTAAATAGAAATTTTTGCTTTTTTTTTCTTAAGTTGTTTGACAATGGAATCCTCTTCAGGGTTAGGACTACCTTTGGATTGAGTCACTAGTTGACTAACATATGGGATTATAACAGGCGCTTGAGTAATTCTACCACTTCTGGTAATAACATCTATCTCTTCACCCAAATATCTTAAGTCAATAATGACACAATAGTAATCATTATGGATTGACCTTCCTAAGTGTGACACAATGATGACACAATAGTATTAACGGGATGGATTTAATGGTGTAAAAATTAGTGTTCACAGTGTGATAGCTCCTCCTTTCAGATATTAAATGGTAGTAAGAGAAAAATCACCCAAATTAGAAATTTTCCTTCTCTTCAACTGAATTGGCTCATGCGAAGAGAGGCATTGACATACCCATCCTTTTGGGTGACATTTCCTTGATGGATAGGCCTTTTGAATCTAGAAGAGAAATCTTAAGTTTTATCATTGATGTACCCAATATTGATTTTGTCTTTGATGCAAGAAGCAGTACCAATCAAAGCTTTAAAAGTAGGTAGGTATTATGTGATCAACTTGTCTCGATACCTAAGGAATAAATTTTTCGCAGCCATGTCAACTTGTTCATACTCTATTAGTCTGTATACCATTTATGAAGCTTTCTTCCTCCACTTCATAATGAAGGATGAAAAGGTTTCTTTAAGGTTTTGTTTAGTGGTTTCTAAATCTCTTCTTGTAACATCAATTCCAACATTATAATGATAATGTTTGCCAAAGATATTACAAATAAATTCCCATTTCTATTTTTGGAAATCATAAACAAACCACCTAAGAGCACCATCATAAAGTGATTATTGGAATACCTGAGTGAGGAGCTCACCATCCACACCCAAAGGGTGAAATAAACCATCATAGATCTTGAGATGGATTTTAGGGCAGAGCATGCCATCAAACTTTTAGAAGATAACCATTTGAATCCATGTCATCTCTCTTCTTGATCGTATTCAAAGTCTTTTATATCTCTTCATAATTCTCAACAATAACCTTGAGGAGAGGATGATCTTGAGCCCCATTTTGGAAAGGATCTATAAGAGAGGTTGTTGGAGCCTTAACCCCATGGTCAGCTTATGTGGGGATGGCAGCTAGAGTAAAACTCCCCCACACTTGGACCTTTTCTTATCCTTAAGCAAACCTAAGCACAATCAATATAATTCCCACTTTTAATATATCAAAGACCTCATAAAATTGAGACACCAATAACAAGAGTAAAAATTCACTCGCATAGACACTTGGTTTTCACAATACTTTGGTTTCATGACTAAACTAGGGACACGATTATCAAGTTCAAAATCCATGAAGGCACATACTCACAACCTATCTCTAAGGAAATTCAATCGACATATTGAATGTTTAGTCTAAAAAACATAGCTCCATCAAGGAATTCAACCTAAGCATTCCTTGTCATTCAATCGGTCTCTCTCGGTAAGTGGAAAGGTTTTTTCCTTATTTAGTGCAAGCATCATGAGATTTTCAAAGTTTTTTAGGGAACCCGACTTAGCTAACCCATCATTAGTCTTTTGACGTGAGGGTAAATGCTTTATAACACCAACCCCTGGTTACTCAATTAGTTATGGACTTGATTAGCCAACTACTAGCACTATTCATGATTTCACTTTTTTACATATCGCTTTGTACAATACGAAACCAGTGGAATATGTTGTAATTTTCAAAGTCCCATTTTACTTTTCGCACATTTTTCTCATGAGTACATTTTAATTTCAATTTATTTCCATTTCCCAAGAAAATCTATCAAAGACACAAGTCCTGACTCTAGTTTCCTAAGCCTAGTCATAGGAACTGTGACAAGTGGATTCCTACTTTCAACCACTATGTTAAAAATTTAATAAAAAACCAAAGTAATTATGAAAACTAAAGTCTATATGAGTGAATAAAAAATTTTCCCAATTTTAAAAAGTCTTAAACATATTTCAAGTGAAAGTTATATCATGTTGTGCTTAGTTTGCTAAACATGTTGAAGGGCGAATACGGAGTCGCGCAGCGAAAGCAAAAACTGATGTCTAGAATTGGACAGCATTCTGTATGAACAGTAGCATTTTTTTTTAAATTTTGCAAAACTTTTATGAAACATATACCATGCCAAAACACTTTTGGCATAGTTGGGTTTAGATATTCATTAAACTCTTTAACAAATTACTAAACCCAAAATGGACCCATATTCAACATCAATGATCTTTCCAATTATTATGCAAAACACATAGAAATAAAGAAGGGTTAGAACATATGAAATACCTCTCACCCTCCTTCGTTAAGCTCCCCTAATGTGAAGCCTCTAGGTTGAGACATACCGAGCTTTTCCCAAAAGCTTGTTCTCTAGCTCTTTTCAAGAAGCTTGAATCCTTTCTCATTGGAACTTGTTAGTTGACTCATAGCTTTATTGCTTATTTGATTATTGCTTATTTACTTAAGAACTTGAGACTTTGAGGATTAATTTGGACTTGATGCTCCATCACACTCTCTTCCCAATGGTTATTGAAAATAAGTTTAAGATTGAAGAAGTATTCTTCAATCTAAACTTCCTCTCAAATTTTGGTGTGAATTTGAAGCTTTCTCTCTCTAACTCTTAGAGAGCTTCTCTCTCTAAACCATTGGAGAAGAAGATGAA
>CAOJBK011499060.1:0-16296 GCA_948294925.1 Codiaeum variegatum | reverse complement strand
TGTCCGTTTGTTTACGGGTGATAAGGTGTTGCAAGTTTTTGAACGGCACCACATTTTTTCAAAATTATATTCATTTGTGCATTACAGAAATGTGTGCCTCTATCACTAATAATTGCCTTGGGCATACCAAAGCGACAAAATAGCTTTTTCAAAAACTTGACAACTACCCTAGCATAATTTGTAGATAGAGCTTATGTCTTTACCCATTTTGACACATAATCAATAGCCACAAGGATATATTTGTTACCAAATGAACTAGGGAAGGGTCCTATGAAGTCAATGCCTAAAACATAAAAAATCTCACATTCAAGAATACTAGTTTGGGGCACTTCATCATGGGAAGAGATATTACCTAACCGTTGGCATGAATTACACTTGCTTACCCAATCGTGACTATCCTTGAAGATGGTGGGCCAATAGAATCCAACCACTAATACTTTATACATTGTCTGATTGGGACATAAATGCTCTCCGGCCATACCTCCATGACATTGATCCAATATTTTTAGAGTTTCCAGCTAAGCCACGCACCACCAGATCAACTTATCACTATATAAACGAAATAAAAATGGGTCCTCCCAAAAGTAATATTTTAAATCGAAAAAGAATTTTTTCTTTTGGTGAAATATTAGTCCTTTGGGGAGTTCCCTCACAGTAAGATAATTTGCCAAATCGACAAACTAAAGAATATTAGAGGAAGGAGTAGAGTAACATACCTTACTTACCATTTCAAAGAGTTGCTTATCCGAAAAGGTGTTCTTGATCTCCCCTTTATCCAATTCTTCAAGTGTTGGGTTCTCCAATCTTGATAAATGATCGGCTGCCAAATCTTCTACTGCCCTCTTATCTTGAATCTCCAAATCAAACTCTTGGAGCAATAGTACCCATCGAATGAGTCTTGACTTGGCATCATTTTTAGCAAACAAATACCTCAATGCCGAATGGTCCATATAAACTACTACATTTAACAGAATAAGATCACAACAGAATTTGTCAAAGGTAAACACAACCGCCAAGAGCTCCTTTTCAGTGGTGGTGTAGTTAACTCAAGCATCATTTAAAGTCTTGCTAGCATAGTAAATTGGCTAAAAGTGCTTTTCTTTTCTTTGCTCCAAAATAGCTTCCACAACATAATCATTTGCATAATACATTAATTCAAATGGGATCCCCCAATCTGGAGCCACCATGATGGGAGCATGGATAAGTTTATCCTTTAAAGTGTTGAAGGTCTCTAAAAATTCCTTAAAAAAATGAAATTCCACATCCTTCTCTAAGAGTTTAGTGAGGGGGCGTGCAATCTTGGAAAAATCTTTAATAAATCTTTTATAAAACCCTACATGCCCAACTCATAATTCCCTTAACATTGAAGGATGAGGCAGCTTCTTAATAGTAGAAATTTTAGCTCGATCTATTCTTATCCCATCCTTTGAAACCTTATGTCTAAGAATTATTCCTTCATCCACTATGAAAGGCACTTTTTCCAATTAAGCACAAGATTCATTTCTTTCCACCTTTTCAACACCCTCTCTAAATTCGTAAGACAACTCTCAAAACTATCTCCATGAACTGAGAAGTCGTCCATGAAAACCTCCATAATATCCTCTATCAAATCATCAAAAATTGATGTCATGCACCTTTGAAATGTAGCTGGTGCATTGCAGAGACCAAGCAACATCCTCTTATAAGCAAAGGTTCCATAAGGGCAAGTGAAAGTAGTATTTTCTTAGTCTTCTAGTGCGATGGGGATTTGAAAACATCCCGAAAACCCATTAAGAAAATAGTAAAAAGAATGCCCAGCTAGTCACTCTAACATCTAATGAATAAAAAGTAAGGGAAAGTGATCCTTGCATTTAGCATCATTTAACTTCCGATAATCTATACAGACTCTCCACCTGGTTATTGTCCTTAGAGGAATAAGCTCATTTTTCCCATTCGTGACAACTGTCATTCCTTCTTTCTTAGGTACCACTTGTACTAGACTTGCCCATGAGCTATCTAAAATGGGATAAATGATCCCGGCATCCAGGAGTTTAATCACCTCTGCATTGACGACCTCTTTCATTTTTGGATTTACCCTTCTTTGAGGTTGCACTACCGACTTATAATTTTTTTCCATAAGAATCTTGTGGGTGTAATAGGACAGACTAATCACTTTTATGTCAGCTATCTTCCATGCAATCACTCTCTTGTACCCTTTTAAAAGATCAATCAACTTACTTTTCTGCTCTTGTGACAATCAGGCACTCAAAATAATTGGGAGCCTTTTTTCCTCCCCTAAGAAAGCATATTCCAAATGGTTCAGCAGTGCCTTTAACTTTAACTTAGGAGGATCCTCAATAGAAGGTCTTGCCTTTTCCATATTGGGCATTTCGATTAACTCTTATGCGCTCTTTCTCTCCATGTAATCATTACCTTCCAAATGCTTTAGCTCCTCCTTAGCCTCCACAACCTCATCAGAAATATCTTTCTATAAAAAACACCTTTGAATGGGGTCCTTAAAAGTAAAGTTAGTATCAAGGTTGAGGGTCTCATGCTCACAAAGATCCTCACGTGAGCCCTCATCATCAAAAACCAAAGGGTGTTCCATGGATTGAGTTACATTAAAAATCACTTTCTCCTCACCCACCCTTAAAGTGAGGGTACCTTCATGGACATCGATGATGGCACGAGCTGTGTTTAGGAACGATCATCCAAGAATTAATGATACATCCTTGTCATCATCCATTTCCACTACTACAAAATCTACTGGAAATATAAAATTCCCAACCTTTACTAACACATCCTCAGTTATCCCTTTGGGAGATATCATGGACTTTTCCACCAATTAAATTGTCATTTGTGTTAGTTTAGGTTCCTTGATAGCTAATTTCTTAAACACATGATAAGGCATTACACTTATAATAGCTCCTAAATCTGCTAATGCCTTTTCAATTTCAAGATTGCCAATTAAATAAGGAATATTAAAGCTACTAGGGTCTTATAATTTCTTCGACAATCTTCTTTAAACAATGGCCGAAGACTTCTCAGACAAATGTGCCATAGATACTTATTCGAGCTTTCTCTTATTGGAGATTAACTCTTTTAAAAATTTTGCATATTTGGGCATTTGTGTGAGTGCTTCAGCAAAATGAATATTAATGTGAAGTTGTTTAAACAATTCAAGAAACTTACCAAATTGGGCATCCAAGCAGTCCTTTTGTAGACGTGTTGGGTATGGCACTCGCGATGTGTACTCCTTGACCGGCGTTGGTGCTTTTGGTTGCTCCTCTTGATTGATTTTCCCGTTTCCTTTCTCAACTTCAACTTCCACATAGTAAGGCTCAGTATTCTTATTTTCCTTTGAAACTTTCCTTTCCACCATTCTACCACTTCTCAAGGTGATAGCTTTTAACTCTCCTCTCGAGTTAACCTTAGTGTTGCTAGGTAAAGCACGTGGAGTCCTCTCACTTAGAAGCTTAGCTATTTGTCCCACTTGATTTTCAAAGTTCTGTAAAGAGGCTTGAGTGTTCCTATTAATTGCTTCTTTATTTTGGAAATGAGTTTCCATTGACTGGATAAATTTTTCCACCATTTCTTCCAAGCTATTATCTTTTTAGGTGGAGGCATTTGTTGTTGACCTTATGTTGGGAGATGCAACCTTTGTTGGAAACCTAGTGGATATCCCTCCAAGAAAAGTTTGGGTGGCTTCTCCATCGGGGTTTATAAGTATTCAAGTAGGGGTTGTTTCTTCCCCTTTGCATACATCCCATATAGCTGGCTTGTTTATGAGACCCATTTGTACCAATTGCCCCACCTGAGCCCACCATGTTGTAATCTTGGAATTGGTGGCCCTCACCACAACTCTCACAGTATGAAGCTTGAGCTCTTGAGGTACCCGAAGTGAATGCGTCGAATTTCCTTGCTAAAGCTTCCACTTGTGCCGATAAGGATGTCATATTATCAACACTATGGACACCCAATGCCCTTAGCCTAGGAAGATCTCTAGGAGAGGGGAGCCATAAATAGTAAGACATAGACATCTACTCAATAAGCTCCCAATTCTCCTCTGGCATTTTATCACCCAACATTCCACCTCCGACTGAGATCAAATTCTGTCTGTTTGCATACATCAACCCATTGGTGAAAGTCTCAATTAATTTCCATATGGAGAAGCCATAATGGGGGGCACTTGAGTAATAAGTCCTTAAATCTCTCCCATCCTTCATATAGTAATTCTCCCTCAAGTTGTATGAAAGAATATATCTCATGTCTTAGCTTCACTGTATTGGCGGGTGGAAAGTATTTTTCTAAAAAGCCCTCTGCCAGTTGTGCCCAAGTTGTGAAATGCCCTACAGGGAAGGACTTAGGCCACTTCTTCAGGTTATCTCTTAGGGAAAATGGAAATGATCATAACTTAATCAGTCACCCCATTCATTTTAAATGTATCACAGATCTCTACAAACTCATCAAGATGGGTGTGAGGATTCTTGTGGGCTAATCCCCCAATCTGACAAGAGTTTTGTATCATCTGAATAATGGCCGGTTTAATTTCAAAAGTATTAGCTTCAACTCTTGGCCTCCTTATAAGACCGCCCACATCACTCAAATCAGCTCGTGCAAAATCTTGCATTGTCCTCCGCACTGGAGCTCTAGCTCTTTGACCATTCCCATTTTCATGTCTATTATTTCCACTGCCAACTCTTTCTCCAATGGAATTTCCATTGCAATTATTACCGTTATTATTGTCGTTACCCTCCATATTGACTTCTGGTACCTCTACCTTAGTTACGTCTTCTTGAACTCCCTGAAGTGGACTGTCTCTGGCCAAAGCTAACCCTCCTTCCTTTTGTTGTCTTTGATTCCTTAAAGTTTGCTCAAGTTCCGGATCGTACGGGAAGAGTTCATAGTGATTAGCTCTAGTCATAAACTAGTACCTGAAATACAAAAATAAGAGTAATGAAAATTTAGTAAACAAGAATAGAAAGGCTAAATCAATATTTTCATATTTATTATTAATGTTAACTATATCAAACTAATAACAAGTCCCTGGCAATGGCGCTAAAAAGTTGATGGAGAAAAACTCTACTTCACACTGACAAGTATACAGAATCGTATCAAGTAATAAAAATGGTGAATCCTGATATCGTTCTCCCAAAGGACTCGTGTATGTTTGATCAGTTAATCACTAACTCACTCTCCTCCACTATTGTTTAGCTCATAAATAATGAATTTATTTTGTGCTTTAATTTAAACTTTAACTAAACTAAATTAAATCGAACAATTAATTAAGAAAATAAATGCAAATCAAGATCAGAAAATGTTTACCTAGACTTCGATTTATATTAGACTAAATTATATGGGTGATCAACAACTCAATGACAATTGGAATTAAACTTCAAATGGGTTTATTCATATCAAAATTAGATTCAATTCTTTCTCAAGCAATTAAACCTCTAAATCCTAAGTAAAGGAAGGGAAACTCTTCTCATAACCAATCAATCAGGAAAAGCATTATGTTCCATATGAAATAATCTTAACTCTAGGTGTCTATGAATCTATCTCTAGCAATCATATTAAACCCAAACAATTTCAAGTGTTCAATACCTAAAATTTCTATCTTTAGTAAAAATTAGGCAACTATAATCATCAACAAGCATGCAATTGTGGATGAAATATTGTAAAAAATATAAATTGAAATTATTACTTGAAAATAATTTCAAATAGCCATTGAGTATTAAAGTCAATCAATCCAAACAAAGTAGTTAATACTCATCTAATCTAGGTAAACCAAAAGATTTAGTTCATGATAGCAAAGTTACAGCAAAAAATTATAGGAAAAGAAGAGAGAACTAAGAAAATCATAAGGAATTCTTAGCTCAATACCCAAAATCCTGTAAATTCTTGATGAATCTTGCTTAATCTTCACTTTAATATGTTGTTCTTGATTAATTTGTTGGTCTTTTATGTGAATTTTCTTCCTATTTAGCTCTACTAGGGTTTCCTTTTTAAGCTAAAGAGGTTGGAAAATTCTAGATTCTGTTTTTATGTAGAAATATGGCTTTTATATAAGTAGAGAAATCGGTGTCACAACCATTGGTCACGGCTGTGACCAATACCCGTAAGAAATTACTTAAAACAGTGGTTACTTCTTGAGTCACAGCCATTGGTCATGGCAGTGACCTAAACCCGTGATCACATGGAAAGGTTCTATCTTGATTTCTACTTTGGAGACTTGAAACACAATAGCGCATCCTAGGCTCACGGTCATTGGTCACAGCCGTGAGCCACGCCCATGACTGCCTTGTAGTCTCATGCCTTATTTTCCTAACTTCCCTTCCTATTTTAGTGGTTGCATTCCAACTCACGGGCATTGGTTACGCCCCTGAGCTATACCAGTGACTCTGCCTTTGCTTAATTTACAACTCCTTTATGCTCCTTTTGTAAGCCCATTCTGATATATTCCACTATTTAGCTCTGAATCAGTACCTAGAACTAGAAAAACTGAAAACACACTAAAACAAACGAATTAAATGTAATTGGATATGGATAATCGCCAAGAAATGAAGAATAAATTATGTATATTTTGCCATTATCAACAATTTCAAGCTCAATCCTGCCAAGTGCATATTCAAAGCCTCATCTGGAGTGTTCCTTAGTCACATGGTCAGTAAAAAGGGAATTGAGATCAACCCTACCAAATCTAAAGCAATTCTCGACATGCCACCTCCTAAAACTAAAAATGAGATAAGGGGGCTCCTAGGTTACCTCCAATACATCAGTCATTTCATTTATTAGTTAACAGATACTTGTGGTCCCATATTTAACTTACTAAAAAAGAATTCCTCTAAGAAATGGAACAAGGAATGTCAAGAAGCCTTTGAACAGATCAAGTAATACCTATTGAATCCACCAATTCTTCAGCCTCCAATACCTAGCAAACCACTACTACTTTACCTCACATTCACTCACAAAGCCATGGGTGCTATGTTGGAACAAAATGTTCCAAACTTCCACAAAGAAAATACCATCTACCATTTGAGTAAGAGAACGCTGACTTACGAACTCAAATATAGTTACATTGAGAAGCTCTACCTGGCTTTGATATAGGCATGTCATAAGCTGAGTCACTATCGGGGGCAAACATCAAACATGTCTTTGCTGATATAAGTCATCTTAAATAGCTCATGGAAAAGCCTATCCTTGATAGTAAAATGGCTTGATGGATGGTGGTCTTGGTAGCCTACGACCTTAAATACGTATAAAGAAAAGATATCAAGGGTAGTGTCATTGTTGACCAATTGGCTACTGCCCCAATAAATAATCATTGGGAAGAACCAGAATTTCTTGATGAAGACATTCTACTTATCAAAATGAAATTTGAAAAGCAATCTTTGACAGAGCAGCTAATAACAAGGGATATGGCGCCAAGATGGAGTTTCATACACCTACCGGTGAAAGCTTACCTCTAGCAATGAAGCTGGATTTCGAGGTAACAAATGATAAAGGTGACTATGAAGCATGTGTTTCTAGATTAGAAGCAATTATTCAGATTGGTATCAATAACTTAGAAGTGTATGGAGATTCCAAATTCATAGTTTCTCAAGTACTAGGAAGATGGAAAATCAGAGAGGAACGATTAGTTCCTTACCATAAGCGACTCAAAGAGTTGGCAGCTAGCTTTATTACCTTGTCTTTTCACTACTTGCCAAGAATAGTAAATAGATTTACTGATGAACTGGCCACTCTCGCATCAATGATAGAAATACGTTATGGGTTCCTTATTCATCTTATTTCCATAAGCATCAAGCATGAACCAAGTTATCAATCCCATTGCATTAATATTTAAGAAGTTGAATAGGGGCCTTGGTACTAGGACATTTATAATTACCTTGTAAAAGGACTCTATCCTAAAGGGGCCTCTAAATCAGAAAGGAGAATCATAAGACAACTAGCCAGTAGTTACATCTCGAGGGGAGATGTTCTTTACAAGAAGACATGAAATGCAATTCACCTAAGCTATGTTTCTGAAGAAGAAACAAACAGAATCATAGAATAAATCCATGAAGGTACCCACATAAATGGATGGGCCTTATCATATATAATCATGAACCAAAGATACTACTGGCTAACCATGAACAGAGACTGCAAATAATTCACCTAGAACTGCCACAAATGCCAAATATATGCAAAGCTCTAAAAGCTTCCTCCTTTATCACTCAATCCAATTACAACACGTTGGCCCTTCGTCGTTTAGGGCATAGACGTCATTAGCAAGATTACATCAAAATCCTCTGTTGGTCATGAATACATCTTGGTGGCTATTGACTACTTTACTAAATAGATGGAAGTTGCACCTTCCCAAGTCCTTGACTCAAAAAGAGTGGCTCAGTTTATCAAAACAAACATCATCGCAAGGTGTGGTGTTCCCTTTATCTTAGATAATGTATCACACTTTTAAAAAGAGGTAGTTGTCCTCTTGAAAAAAGAAAATATACAACACCACATGTCTTCTCCTTACAGACCTCAAACTAATGGAGTAACTAAGGCTGCTAATAAAGAACTCAACAACATCCTTCAGAATATGATTGGTGATCACAAAAGTTGGCATCTACACTTGCCAAGTGCCCTCATTGGGTATAGAACTTCATACGAGTAAGCAACCAAAGCCACACCTTACTCATTAGTCTATGGAATGGAAGCAGTCTTACCTATATAATTGGAAATCCAATAAGCGAGAGTTCTTTAAGAAGCTCATATCACTAAACTCAACTGACAATAGGCCTATTATGACCAACTTAACCTAATCGATGAGAAAAGTTATAAGCCCGTCTTCAAACTTAGAACTACCCATTAAAACTGGTAAGGCATTTCAACCAAAGAGTCCAGGATCGTAAGCTTCGAGAAGGCGACTTGGTTTTAAAAGAAATCAGACAACTCATACAGGACCTTCGAGGGAAGTATAGACCTCCTTAGAGTGGACCTCACATCATCAAGAAGATCATGTCATGTGAAAGCATCAACTTGATGGATGTCAACAACATGGAATTCAATCATCCTACCACCCTCGATCAACTCAAGATATACTACATCTAGTGCTTTTACAACATGATTATGCATCTGACATCACATTTCTATAACAAGAACTACGTGGACCTGATTCTCCAAAAATTACCATGTTCTTCATTTTTCAAAATCTATTGTAAGGAGACACATAGGCAACCCTTATGGGTACTATCTAAAGCATTTAATAAAATTCAAAGTTTCTTCTCATCCGGGCTCTTTAATATTGCATGCAAAAGGGAATAAAACAAAGAATTTTGAAAATAAAAATAATGAAACCCGTTAAGATAAAAAATCCAAATGGGTGGCTTAGGCAAAATTTAGGATACAACCTACTAGACTAAAAATCGAAAGGTAGTTTAGGCAATAATTAAGGCAGCTCGCTAAGTTGAAAACTCAAAAGGGTTGTTTAGGCAAAAGTAAGATCTTAATAAAAATAAAATGTGTTTTATTAAGGTCTTAATCATATTTTGGAACATCTAAAATAAAATATGTGAAATATAGTAAAAAAGAAATCAAAAATAACCAAAAGTATTATTCTTAAAAAGCCTAGTATAGACTCAAACTCACTCCTCAATCTCAGTCAAAAGAGCATAGCACTTTGTCTTCTCATTTTTCCAACATGTCTCAATCCACAAGTCTAAGTACTCTAGATCAACATCTTGAAGTCATGAATCTAGTCTTTAAGGACACCTTAGCCACTCGAGCATTTACAATAGTTTCCTCGAAGAGAATACCATTCGTGGGTATAATGTGATCATGTCCCACTTGACAAAGCCAAACAGATACATGTGTTTGAATCCCTAACTCCTAGCCATAAAATGTTTGATCGTGCACCATTCAGGTCTCCAAATCAAGTCACAAGGACTCAGCTCCATTAACCAATTAATCCAATCCTTCTCAGTAGGAAAACAAATGACAATCTTTCTAGTTCGGTATAGTCTCTTGACTCAGGACCGGAAGCAATATTGAGATGGTCCCTTAACCAAATCTGGAAGGCGTGAAATTTAAAAGATGACTTTATAAGTGTTGAAATAGAAAAACAGTAAAAGATCTAAGTGCCTAGAGTAGAACGGGACTAATGGTCAAAGGTTCTCTCAAGCCACGATGATGATCAAGGCTCAACAATGTCTTTACCAAAATCATACTAGTTATAGACTTTCCTTCACCCATCTGGGGTATCAATTCAGCCACCCTCGCAACTGGACCCACAAAAATACACCTAGCCGTCAAACCAAAGGCAAAGACTTTCAACTTTTTAGCTGACTAAACTGAATCATCAGAATCATCCCAAAACATGTCATCCACAATAGGAAGGTTCACAAAGTCATCCTTTACCATACTAGAAGCTTCTTCTATACCCAAATCCTAAAGCCTCTTGAAAGAGTGAAAATAGCCAACTCTCTCGACTGGAACAACCATATCTGCCTTAGAGTCAGTACCTAGTAAAATAGAAAATTCTTCAAAAGTCATACACATCTCGTCCATACCAGCCCCAAATTTGAAAACGTGGTCAACTGGATTCCAAAACCTGATAAAAGCATTCAGAAAATTCTAGTCAATCTTGATGTCTCTAAGCATTGGCAAATCACTCATGCCATACTTCCCAAGGTTAATTATGCTCACTTAGGTTAAGTTTTTGCATCATCCATGCATCAAATGGCTAAAGTGTGGCTCCATTTGTGGAAAAGAACAGAAAGAAACTGAATTTCTATAAAAATAAAATATTTTTCGTGATTTTTTGAATAAAAAAATAATTTTTCATACGATCATATATAGTGGAACAAAAATAGAGACAAAACGAAGTTTGGAAAACTGAGCACACACACTAGGTTGTCAGGTGATACGCCAAAAGGCTTGCAAACATACGAAGCGACTGGCACATACGCCGAGAACCAAACATGTATGCCAGTGCTCAGATGCGCGCTCCGACCCGCTCGACCCGTCGCCATACTCCGTTCCAAGCAGATCCGATTCCACCTTTTTGTAGTTTTCATCCAAAAATACTTTTAAAAATTCAATTCCTGAATAAAATTGTTTTCTAAAATGAGAATCATGATTAAAAGGAAGTTTTTCATAAATTCATAACAAAGTTCAAAAAATCCAAAAAAAAAGTGCTTACAAAAGACCCACCATAGGCCACACTAACTCTAAAAACATGCATCCTATGCATCATTCATCCTCCTCTGATGCCTCTTCCTCATCAGATGTTACTCTAACATCACCACCATGAGGAACGCGCCTCCTAATCACATGTGGCTCTCTCTGACTGTCAAGAATGCTCAAGGCAGATAATGTAGTACTCAGAGAAAGCAAAGTTCACATATGAGCCTCATATCCCTAACCATATATCGCAATGTGGACCTGCAAGGGAACAGACATCAGAATGCTAAAAGAAAAAATCAACTTGTGCTCGGGTCAAAGTGCGCTATGCCAGTTGGATACTCGTTGCCAACAAAATAGAACCTCATCATGCCATCCACTCTGACATAAGAGACATGATCAGAGAAGCAATGAAAAATTCTTGCGGCTGGCTCAAACTAGATGGCATAGAGACACCCATCCCTGAGGAAACTAAACTGGTACTAGGCACATCTTGAGTATAAGGGCGGCTGGCCTAACCACGAAATCTATGCCTTGGAGCAGTAGTGGTAGAAACCACTAGAACACGGCTTGGTCTTACATAAAGCAGAGGCCTACTAATCATCAAATGAGCGATAATGAACTCTAGATAAGAACTTGGAATTATGAATTCCTGTTTCGGCTTCCCAACTCTCCAGAACTCATGGTAGATTGCCTCTATGGGATTCCTCATAATGGTAGACAAATTAACTGGTATAGCCACACTCAAGGTCGTCTGGGTGATAACTCACCCAAGTAGAATGCCATGATCTTAGAAGAGCCTAAAACAACTCACATGTTAGTAAATGAGAAACCCAAGGTGAAAGGATCCATGTCTCTTAAGACACCATAGTTGAAAGGGCCCATACAACATGAAAATTAATCAATTATTAGAAATCTATAACAAGTAAAAGGTTAAGCTATTCAAAGTATACCTCAGTAACCGTGGCTAAAATGTCTTTGTACTGAGAAAAGGAAAATTCAGGTTGGGGTCCTACTAAGACTCCTTGCCCCACACCTTTCCCATCGGGAGTAAAATTTTATCTTTAACAATGGTTAAAGGGGCATGAGCGGGAATATGTATAAAGGCCCAAAGCTGCAAAAAACAAGCAACATCTAAAAATAAAGGCTCAAGAAAAATAAAAGAAACAGGGAAATACTGACCTCCCAGACTATCATGGTCACATGAATGCCTATTCTGTCACTTTTCTACATCATACCCATTGCCTTATAAGCCACAACCCATGTGGCACTAGTCTAGTCATACTGGGCAAGAAATCTTAAATCGGTTAATGAAGCCATCACCTTGAGATCAACATAGCCCTTCTCATTATATTAAAAAAAAAAGCGTATACAAGATGATCAGAAAGCACACTCTAGCACAGTGATCAACAAAGTAGGAGACCATGTCCATCCTTCTCAGCAACTCAAGTAGCCAAGATCTAGAAACCATCCCTCTAGAATTGAAAGAAGGCTCCTCCCCAAGAAGATTATCCTGAGTATGACGAGATCATACACGGGTATCAAACACAACAAGTGTAGACTCGAACTGCATACCAGTCAGACAGGACCACTAAAGAGGAGTCATAGTCATCTCTTCAATAATCACATGGAAGGTATTTGTGGACTACCACCACCTCTCAGCCAATGCAAAAACAAGATTCTTATCAAGGGAATGCTCAATGTCCAGACTCATCCAAGCGGACAGATGAGCCGGTGCGATACAAATACGCACATCCGGGAAACGGTTTAGAAAAGTCAGCACCTTAGACAACTTGGACCTACCACCCCTCTGATTGTGCTCGACGTCCTATAGGTAAAAATCCTATCATTTCTATTTCCTTCCTTCATTTTTTCTCAAAAGAAAAATAGAGTGCATCGAAAAAATAAATGAGCAAAAAAATAGTGTGCACTGAAAAAAATTAAAAAAGCAGAAAAATAGAGAGCATTGAAAAAATAAATGAGTGGAAAAAAAATAAAGTGCATAAAAAATAATGAGAAGCATGAAAAATAATAAAAGAGAGAGATCAGAAAAAATAAATATCGTTGGATAGTCGTGCCAGGTGCTATGCTCCTACCTATTTCGCAAAAGATCGGGATCTGGCACTGTCAAAGCTCAAGATCTGCCATCGGAGGAAGATTGTCAGGAAATAAATCGACAACTTCTATGGTCCCGTCATTGTTGGAACCAAACAAATCAGTAACAGTTTTAGTATCAAAAGTAGCTAACGCAATGTCCAACTATGCAAACAAATCCTCTTGAGTCGCATAAGCTGGTAACATCCATAAAATATTTGGCTAAGATATCTTTTCTTGAAAGAGAAAGGAAGAAGAAGTAGAAAATGAAATGTGAAATGTGATATCCTTTCAAGCCCTTTATACAAGCAAACTTTCGGGTCCCACACCATTAATGCATCACACTTATCAGATCCGTCTTTTACTCAAAATGAATATGGCAGGGTGAGCTATGACCCCATGTTTTTTCACCATCAAATCCGGCCTGTCAATACGAGCCAATAGACTCAAATCCTGCTCAAATCGAATCTAAAACGAACCTATAAAGTCCAAAAAAATTGAACCGAGTCAAACAAAACTGAAACTGAGAAACAGGCGCGTGAGCCAAGGCCTTAATGCACGAGCCAAGCACTTGCCACATGGGTCAAGCGCTTGGCATGCAGGCCAAGTTTCCTGACGACACTGACTCAAATTTTTTATAAATTCGACCCCCGAGTCACTATTTCAAATAAGTTTTGACATTGAACCTCTGCGAAAATACCTAAAAAATAGGTTTTCAACTCCGAACCCCTACTGAAATTTTTATTGAAATTTGAATCACCACTAGATTCATTTTTAGACAGTCCTCTCCGAGCACAATGGAGATCCGTTCCGGTTTAATCAAGCCTTCTTAAGTTCATATTCCATAACTAGGGAAACAAAAGATAGTATTTCCGATAAATGGTAATTGTATCATTTTATTCAACTAAGCCATGAAAACTGATCTAGGCATTTATACTTTCAAATTTTTAGTTTATTAATATAAAATTGAAATGATTAAAAACCAATATGGTTAACCTTTTATAAATAAAATATTGTTAGCTTCTGAACAACACTAACCAACCCACTTTTTCAAACAACCTCTAATCGTTCACAATAAGGAGAACAACATGGAATTTGATTCACATTCAATGAAATACGGCAGCAAACCCTGATAGGATGTAACTCCAAAAAATTAATTTCTCTTTTTAAAAAAAAAAATATGTGTTTTTATTATTATACCATTTCCTCTACTTTTTCTATTTTTGTTATTTGAAAATGTGTCTTTCCTAAACCTTTTGGACTAGAGAATGAATCCCTTTATGCCTTTTACTATTTTAAATGTAATTTTATTTATTATTACTTTATTTCATATTTGATCTGTTATTGAGGATGTATGTCTTCCTTAGTACCCCTTTTAAGCTAGAGGAAGGTTTCTTGTCCATTTTATTGCTTTATTTTTATCACTACTTTATTATGTCATTCATATATCTGTCATTCATACAATAAGTCATGTTCATACATCATTTTAAATGTTTTATTTTGTTCATGTATCACGCTAATATGTCATACATATATGAAAATAATTTTTTTAACCAAAGAAATAACTCATATTTTAGCCCCCAATACTTTTTTATTTTTTTTGAGTTTAAGTGTCTGTATTTTTATTTGTAAAAATTGACCTCCTATACTTTTATTTTAATCGAAATTACACCCTTCCGTTTACATTATTTTTTACGACATTAACATATAGATATAATTTTAATTAAAATAAAGGTACATGGGTCAACTTAAAAAAAATAAAAATACATATACTTTATAAAAAAAAAACCCTTAAATCTTAATTAGAATAGTCATTTTAAATGACTAGTAAAATATCCCCAAGATTATTTAAAATTGGATTATTTACAAAAAAAAATAATGAACTTTAGGTTAAATTGGGTTTGTAACACGAACTTTTAATTTTGACAAATCAAGTCACATACTTTCTAATTTTGACAAATTAAGTCATAAAATTGAAATTCAGTTACCGACGCTAACGTGGCATCATCAGACATATTAAAATAATATTATTTTTAAACAACTTATTTGCCATGTCAGTATTTTAATTTTTTGTCAAAATTAAAAATTTATTTTAAAAAATTTATTTAAAATGTATAAAATAAATAAATCAATCAAATTATTCGTTGTGTTTTTTTTACCTGAAATAAAATTATTCATCTTCTTCAATACTACTGCCAAATTATTAATTATCAATTTTATTCAACCATTCATCAATTAGATCTTCAATCCAACCCTTCAACCTCCTCAATCCAAAAATGCATAACACTTCAACCCCATATCCCAGAAATACATAACACAAAAATTATTAATCAATCAATCATCATCATTATCGTATAAACAACACAAACAAAATAAATAAATTTAGACAAAAATCTGAACAAAATTTTTTTTAAAAAAATAAAAGTTTAAAATAAAAATTGAAATATGAACACCAAAAAAAAGATCTAGGCAAGATTCTAAGCAACAAAAGCAAAAAAAAAAATATATGGACAAGAATAATCAATTTCATGTCTCTGCCTCCTTTCTTCAGTTTCATTAAATTGTTAAGGATAGGTAACTCTACAGCTCTCAACATTTGTTCAGAATCAAAACTCAAAGAAGGGTTTGGATGTGAACAAATATGAACAGAAATTCTATCAAAATAAAAATCAAAATTTAAAAGCAATCATTAAAAATCTAGCTTTTTTGGGATTTTGAAATTTCAAAATCTGAAAAAAAAAAAAAGGTAAAAAAATCACATCTACTCAAAATATGATTACCATCTTCTTTTCCTTCTTGTATTTCGATTCTCTATCTTGGACGACGACTGAATCGGTTGGAGGGTCTGAAGGGGAGCTCGCGATGGCAAGTTAACCCATACCCGTCCCGATCCGTCTCGACCCGTCCCGACCGGGTCGGGTAAGTCAACGTTTGACCGGGTTACGGAACGGGTTATGGGTTAACCCGGTAATTAAAAAAATAAGATCGGATCGGGGATGGTATTTGCTCAATCCGATCCGAAATCCGATCCGAACCCAACCTGATTTAATTAGTATATAT
>CAOJBK011497503.1:0-20338 GCA_948294925.1 Codiaeum variegatum | reverse complement strand
CAGCTCTCACCAACCCAGTACATCAGATGTATACATACACGCAAGGTCCATACTGCATGAGGTCTTCGATACGTCATAGCCTTAGACTTCACAGGACACGCGAAGCCTTCATTGCGAAGCCAGGTCTTCGAAGATAAGGGTACGAAGCATACCCTTCGAGGAGACTGCACGAAGCACACCTTCTAGCTCGGGCATAACCGCCTTCGTTACCCACCTTCGTCACAGACCTTCGGGTTGACTTCGAAACTTCAAGGCATATAACAATAGCAATGTTGCAAAATACATAATTTACTATTTGATCTGATTTCAAGTTGCAATTGGAAGAAAAGCAATAGAGTTCGATATTCAAATGAAAGTATCACCTACCACAAGGCCTGTGATAGGACCACAAAGCCAAATAAATGAGGAAAAGGCATGTTCTAGACCAAGTGTCTACAACAAAGGGTTAAAATTAAGAGTTAATTAAAAAAAGATTTAAAAAATAATTATACATGATTGTGATAAATATTTAAGAAAGCTCAAAGCCTATACGATTCATCTCTCTCAGAATTCAGTCTAACCTAAATTAAGCACGCATAATCAAAAACCATAACTAACACAGTTTTACAATTGGAAAATAATTTTCACTTTCCTGACTATAAGGAGTAAGAAGAGAGAGTTGTAGTGCCCAGCCGAATTAAATGCCTGCAGAACTATACAACTAAGAACAAAAGTTATTAAGCTATTATGTTTAGATCTGAGGGCGATCAGGGCTGAAAAATTGGAGGTCAGGTTGTTGTGTTTCGCTATTGTTGTTGCTCTGGATTTTGAAGCTTCAATGGTGGTTCGGTGAGCTTCAGGGGCTGAGACGGGTTCGATTGAGCTCGCTGTAGGTGACGGTGGTGATGATGCTAGAGGAAGAGAGCGGTGGCTGAACGGGATCGGATCTTAGACGGCGGCGTTGGAGGAGTGGACTGCAAGTGGTAAAAAAAGAAAAAAAATTGAATTTATATTAAAAAATTATTAATCCGTTACTGACCCCTAAATTGGGTTAGTAACAATATATTTGACGCCCATGTATTACCGACCAAAAAAATGCGTCGCTAATTACCAACGCAATTAATTGGTCAGTATAATCTGGAAAAAAAATTAAATTAATTAATTACTGACCAACTTCTGACCCAAAAAATGGATCAGTAATTGATCAGTATAATCTGGCGGAATTTCGAATAATTATTTCCCTCCAATTTTGTGACCAATTACGACCCCAAAAATGGGTCAGTAATTTACTAACCCATTTTTTGGATCAGTAATTGGTCAGTAATTAATTAATTAATTTAATATTTCCCCAAATTAGGTCAGTAAGTATAATTATTAGGTTAGTAATTGGGGTCAGTAAATCTGAAATTTCTTGTAGTGAATGGCATTTATTATCACAAAACAAAGTAGTTGGAGAAGAACATGAGAAACTTAAGTCATCAAGTAGCTTTCTCACCCAAATTGCTTGATTTGTAGCAGATGCTACTGAAATGTATTTAGCTTTTGCAGTGGATTGAGCTACCACATTCTGTTTATTTGCATTCTAAGAAAATACACCTGAGCCTAATGAAAACAAATATCCAAATGTACTCTTCATATCATCAACACATTCAGTCCAATCACTATATGCATATCCAATTAGATTTATATTTCCCGCTTTGAGATACCAAATGCCATGATCAATGGTGCCCTTGAGAAACTTGAACACCCTTTTTACTGCTCCAAGTTGTATTTGGCTAAGTGAAGACATAAACCTAGACAAAAAAAACTTGTTAGAAACATTAAGTCTGGTTTGGTTGCATTGAAATAGAGTAGGCTGCCAACCAAGCTTCTGAAATGGAGGGATCTTCTAATTTGACAACATCACTCTTTGAAATCCTTTCATTTAAAATTAGAGGAGTTGCAACTAGTTTGCAAGATTCAAGTCTGAATTTCATCAAAATATCCGCTGTATATTTTTTTTTGTGAAATAAATATGCTAAAATTGGATTGTGTAACTTCAATACTAAGGAAATAATTCATCAGCCCCAAATCAGACATCTCGAATTCTTTTTCAAGTTGTTTCTTAAAATCAGTAAGAAACTTTGAATCGATAACAGTTATGAGTAGGTCATCGATGTAAACTGAAACTATGACCCTTTTTCCACCTTCATAGTGTTTGACATATAATGTGGCTTCATTTTCACTTCTCACAAAATCCTTATTAGATTAAATGAGAGTCAATTTTTTTATACCAGGCTTTGGGAGCCTACTTCAAACCATAAAGGGACTTGCTTAATTTATATACTTTTCCCTCATTCCTAGCCTTTACAAAACCCTCAGGCTATTGTACATATATTTCTTCTTCAAGTTACCCATTTAGAAAGGTTGATTTTACATCAAGATGATAGACTTTCCAACCCAATTGAGCCGAAATTGCCAACAACATTCTAATGGTGTCATTAGGAGTAATCAACATGAAAGTCTCTCCAAAATTGACACCTGGTATTTGAGCAAAGCCTTTCACCACAAGCCTTACCCTGTGCTTATGAAAGGAGCCATCGAGATTTAGCTTAGTTCTAAAGACCCATTTGAAACCAATCACTTGCTTTTGATCAGGTTTACTTGTGAGCTGCCATATTTCATTCTTTTCTATCATGTTAATATCATCTTGCATTGCTTTAACCTATTCTAGAAATTTTGCAGCTTCAGAGTAGCTTGAAGGCTCTTTGTAAGAGAAGTTGCAACTCTTATACACTTCAAACAAGGGCTTGGTTCTCAATGGCATTTCATTTGTGATTTCTTCAACATTAAATTGATTGCTTTCATTATCATCATGGAGATCTACAGTTGGAACTAACCCTTCACCTAACATGGAAGTAAAAGCATCAAATATAACCTTCTCCTTGCTCCAATCCCAATAAGAATTATCATTGAAGTCTACTTCTCTCCCAACCAACACTTTCTTAATGTTGAGATCAAACACTCTATAGGCTTTTGAAAATTGAGCATATCCAATGAAAATTCCTTTTATAGCCTTTTGATCAAGTTTACTTCATTTGGCTACTGGAATGAGAAGATAACATATTGAACCAAAAAAATTTCAAGTGTAAAAAGGATGGTTTGTAATCAGACCAAGCTTCTATCAAAATTTTTTCTTCAATTGCTTTTATAGGCAATCTATTCAGTAAGTAAACATCAGTATTTACTGCTTCTGCTCAAAGGAAAGTTGGCAACTTCTTCTCAAAAACCAAGCATCTTGGCATTTCCATGATTGTTTTGTTTTTTCTTTTCGAAACACCATTTTGCTGAGGTGAGTAGGGAACTGTAAGTTTGTGAAGAATGCCAGTGTCTCTACAAAAAGAGTTAAATTGAGTAGACATATATTCCCCTCCGTTGTCAGTTCTCAAAGTTTTAAGCTTGCAGCCACTTTGAGTTTCTACAATAACTTTAAAATTTTTGAACACCGCTAACACATCTGACTTGTATTTAAGAAAATACACCCATGTCATTTTGCTAAAATCATTAATAAACAAGGAAAAATACAAGTTTTTTTTTCAAATATGGAGTTCTTATTGGACCGTAAATGTCAGAGTGAACTAGCTCTAACTTTTGAGAAGCTCTTTGAGAAACACTAGTAGAAAATGGCTTTCTATGCATCTTTCCAAACTCATAACTTTCACAAACTTCATCATTGAGATTGATTTCATGCATATTTAACACCATGCCTGTAGACTGCATATTTTTTAAAGCCTTGAAATTGAAGTGTCCAAGCCTCTTATGCCATTTAACACTTTCATCAATTTTGACATTATAAGTATGATAAAAAATTAAACTAAGGTTCAGATAAAAACTATCATCCCTCATTTTTAATTTTGCTAGTTTATTTCCATATGATTCAAATATATAGTAGAATTATCCCTTGAATGAAACACAATATCCATGTTTCATCATTTGAGCAACAATAAGAAGATTTTGACCTAACTCATGTATGTATAAGACATCTTAGATCATTTTGTACCTCATTTAGTGTTGAAACTTATCAAACCTCTGCCTTTCGCTTGGACAAAAACTCCATTTCCAACCTTCACCTTTTTTTGGTCTGACTTGTCAAGAAAATCAAAGAGAGACAAGTCATTTGACATATGGCTAGTGCATCCACTATTAATAAGCCATGTAAGACTTCCTCTAGTGATTTCAGATTGACTTGCTATGAACAAGTGTGCGGCCCTGCCCGAATGGCCCACGAGGTTTTTCTCGAAGAGCTCGTCTGTAAACCTTGTTAGGCTCGGAGGAAACCTTTTGGATTGCACTTTTGAGGCATGGTAGATTATGGATCAGGTTCCCACATTTCTGCATCCACACGTGTCTGTTTAAGTCCATGTTGTGTGTGAAGTGATTAGAGTCGCCACTTAACCTTTTAGAAAAATCACTTTATTTCTAAGGTGATTAATAAACCTTTAGCATTAACTTCATTTTAGAAAAATATCAATTTTCTACCTTATTTGGAAGAGTTGTTCATTTTAGAACCAAAGGGGGTTCGTGATCTAAAAACTTTTAATAAAAATAATTTTTGTACCATTTTAATTAAAATAAGATTTTGGCCCGAAAATCATACAAGGTCAGTTAAAAGGATTGGTTTTCATGTACGCTTGAACAAGATTATCAAATGGATGCATGGACATGTCAGATATGCAAATGACATTCATAAAGTGGTAAAACAAGCAATTTTTTAGGGATCCTTCCTCTAGCCCACTTCAGGTTCTAGGGAAGGCACAATGTCCCAATTAAAGTGATAAAGTTAATAAAAGTAAAACCATTGAAACAGAGGATCTCCCCTCCAGTCTTATGATCTGGGAGGAGCACACATTCCCCAAAACACATACATTGACAGAACATATAGATACAAGCACATTGCATAATGAACGAATCACAACAGATAATGAAATAATACGAATGAAATAAATATAAATGAAATAAGGAAAAGAAAAAGTTTAGAGTTAAAGCCTTAAATGGCTTGTCATTATATCCCTTTGAATAGGAATCAAACCCCACATTGTTCTCCCCTCTCGCGAAGGATGGGGGTTGTTCTGATAATAATGGGGTGATTGGTTTGTTCAGTAGCTAATTGATTTTAGATTGTTAAAAATAATTATCCTAGAAGGTTATTAATTAATTTTGATACTTGATTAATGAAAATTGGATTTGAATATGAATGTACCTAAATTGATTTTATGGTTTAGTTAATTTTAATTATAAAAACAATATTCATAAAAGTTACCTTAAATCAGAATTAAAAGGCTTAACAATTATTTTAAAAACATGCCTTAAGTTTGAACTAAAGGGCCTAAAACATATATTTGATTAAAGGTAAGAACTATATTGTATCATGTTTATCTTTTTGCGTGGTTTGGGAACTGGAGGATCTGATGGTTTGACAAAGTCGGAGTGGGTCTTAGTTTAGTTCGGAGAGTGCTGATTGAGTGTCTAAATTGTGCTGGTATGAACTGGATTGAATGTCGATTGAACAAATTGATTGTCAGTAGTGTCTGAAATCGGAGTGTCTATAGCCTTTGCTGTCTAAAAATAATATTTTTTGGAGGCTTGTAATATAGCAATATAGCATAAAAGGGTGTCTAGTAAGTGTTTGTAAGTGTAGGATGAGAGCTGGAGAAAGTTGGTAAAAAGGTCAAACCCTGGGTCTGTTCTAGAGGGTGGAATTTATAGGGAATCGCAACAGAAAAACCCTAAACTGACTAGTGCGTACATCACATGCTTCATGCATAGGGCTTGACACATGCATTGAGGGATTTGTGCATGTGTGAAGTCATTTAAGCATGTGTTTATCATTTTGGGGATAAGTTTTTCCTGGGCCCAGCTTACTCGGTTCAGTTGTGTTCAATCCAATTCAGATTTTTAGATTTTCTAGGTCCGTTTGAAGTCTAATTTGAGCCCGGTCAGATTCGTTGGGCTTGTATTGACAGGCCAGATGCAATGGTGTTAAAATAAGGGTTCACAGCTGCCTCCCTTAGTAGTCATATTTTTGAGGATGTGATTGCTAAGTGTGAACACAATAAATGTTATAGTTGGAAATTTTACTTATAAATAGGGCTTTTAACTCTCATTTGTTAATCACAACTTCATTTCTTACTTGAAACTCTTCTGAAAATTTCTTCTTCTTCTTTTCTAGTTTTGGAGAAAAAGCTTTTGGATATTACTGGTTCCAATTATCGAAAAGAAGAAGGAAGATTTATTTGGATTGCTAAATGCGTCCTTAGGAGGAGAGGTGATTCCAGCCTTCGACACTCCATCACTTCACGATTTGGTGAATAATTCGCAATATAGTTTTTCTATGGACGAGATGCTTGGAAATATATCTAAAGCATCTGTCAGGTTGTCTGATTCAGATGTAGTACCCTTACCAAACTGGGATCCTACTAATCATCTGATGATGGATAGAGTTTAGCCACTTACGCCTATCAATTCTGATTTGCTGGTGAAATGCCAGGCGCGTGCTAGTTGGCTCGACATCCCTATAGTATGTATTTCCTGTCACTTTTTATTTTTTCTGTATCATTATTTATTTATTTATTTATTTATTTATTATTATTATTATTGTTATTATTATTATTTATTTTATGCACTATTTTCTCTTATATTTCATTTTTGCAAAACAAAATAGAGTTAGAAATAAGTGGAATTGAAAAGTGCTAAGGATAGAATATGTACCTGTAGGATGGCTAGTTTAGCCAGAGGGGTAGTCGGTCTTGCCTGAACAAGGTGTCTGATTCTTGAATGACCTCGTACAGGTGGCGCAAAGGGTGTCTCGTGCTAACTTGAATGGTTGGTTACAATTAGACATAGGGAGTAGTCCTGATAGGTCTCTAATTTTTGCCCTTGTTGGGAGGTGGTGGATGACCACCAACACATTTCATTTGCCTATGGGGGAGATGACCATGACCCCTTTTAAGTGGTCTTGTTTAATTGGGATGCGGTTCGGACACCGCAATGTGGTCTTTGATGCTATAGCCAAACAGTGTCATGAGTTGGGAGGCTTGTTAGGGGAGAGATTACCTACAAGTGGCTAGGGATATATTTAGAGGACTGTTTTACTAAACCTTATTGACCGGATGAGTCAGCAGTTCGATAACTATACTCAGGACTAGTGTGTTTGAGTTTGCCTTCTGATTATTTTGTCGACCATTTTTTCTGTATGATGAGTCGGGCTACATTGATCTGAAGATTCTGGCCTCATTGATGGACTTGGAAGACCTTGGCGAGTATGATAGAGCTGGTGCCACTCTAGCAATAATGTACAGAGGTTTGGGAAATCTAGCCATGATTTCCATAGCTAGCATTCCTTTGACTGCCATTATTTGGGAGGTCAGTATTTCCCTTTATGATTCTTTATTTCTGATTTTGTCCAATTTCATTGAGTTTGCCCCCAAGGTAGTGCCAAAGGATCCACTTTCTTTTCCACTTAAGAGGATATGGTGTAGAGAATCATGGCTCCGTGGGTAAGAGACTTTTCAGTTTTCTTACTACTGTCGCATCTTGGCGACTACGACCTAGGTAAGATCAAGTTTCTTAATTTTGTACTTCTAACATATTTTTTATTTTTTTCTTTGATGATTTCAAGTCATATTGTATCCTTTCTAGAGAGTTGCTATCAAGGAGGTGGACTAAAATGCTTCTGGTATCACTGCCACCCAGAGGTAGATTTTGCTAGGATCGACTGAGCGGATGGAGTTCTTTCTGGGAGAGTGTATCATGACCCAGTCTGGTGGTGATAGGGTGGTATAGGTTGACCCTTCCTTGAGGATGAGAGAGAAGCTACCCACTCCTTATTAGGCCCATTGGAGAGTCGGGAGAGCTCGAGAGGATTTCCAGTTGACTGATGCTTCATACCATGAGTTCTAGGCAAGTAGGCTGATGGTTAGGATGCCCCCATTCCCTACAGACTATGTGTTTATACCTGAAGAGGCCATGCCACTGCTAGACGGAGGCCTCAGGCTAGGATTACAGGTTGGGCTGCACCTTATCAGAGCTTTAGTTCATCAGGCATGGGATCTTCTTCATCTTATATACTGGCCAAATCTAGCTAGTCTTGGCACTCTATGCCGCTGACCTCTGATCACATATTCTAAATTGATGCGGTGAACTTGACTCAAGTGCATTATTTTAACCATGGCTATCTTCCTAGAATCCAGATGGTGGATTTCGACCATCTCTCGAGGACAATATGCTTCTTACTCGTAAGTTAACATATGCTCTATTTTTTAGACAACTTCTAATTTTTGTCTATATTTGTAAGTTCTTAGCTTTGTTTATGGTCAAAGTGTGGATAACTTTTAGAGGTGCACTTTCAACTTATGCACCACTCTGTCTGCTATGAGTCTGAGGGAGAATTAGTGGGAGCAGCGGTTTGTCAGGCATTATGGAGCACCGCCAAAGCCCGAGGATGATCCCTAATGTGGTCTTTGCATGAAATGTTATGATTTTTTTTACAGTATTCGGGCCCCAGTTCGAGGGCATTTGTAAAAAAACAACTTCTATTTATTTGTTTTTTAGAACTACATTTTTTGAATTTTATGACAAACTTTTGGAATTTAGTTTGATTTTAGTGATTTTTCTGATTTTTTAGATTTAAAAATGTTTCGTATTGAAAATTGGGTGAAAAAGGGAATCAGATTGAATCGAAATGGATTGTTTCTAGGGGGATAAATCATGGACTGCCATGTGGCAGATGCACGTGTGTGAGCTTTCATGCACGCGTGAAGGGATTCACGTATACATTAAAGCCTAGACACATGCGTGAAGGTCAAAACGCTCCAACGCATGCGTTTTGCCTTGGTTTGCATGCCCAACCTTTCAAACTCAATTTTTCTGCCTCTTTATTCATGCACTATAAATATTCATACAAAAGTGATAAAAGAGTCAAAAAATCACTAGGGAAAAATATTTTTTAGAAAAATGATAGATTGTTTTTCCTTTTCTAGAATATGGAGCCCTTTTCAGCCACATGATGCATGGATGGTGTCAGAAATTGGCCAAAGTATAAAGGATCAATCTTTAGAGATAAAGTATGTTTGCTTTACCGACTCTTAGAGGTGTGGAAATTGGTTAGGATTTTCTTAATGCCTATATTCAATTTTGGGACATCGTTGACCATGTGTTTTGTTTTGGGGCTAGTATGAACGAGATGTGTCCAACTTTTGAGGAATTTTCATTTATGTTAAGTAGGAATACCTAGGTTGTTTTAGTTACTCCAGTTGACTGTGTAGGTTATTTCAACTCATTCAAAAAACTATTGATTTTAGCACAAGGCTACATCAAGCTTAGTGAGAGATGATTTGGTTGACCTACCTACGTTGGCCTTTATGTTTTGGGAGGTGTTAAAGGATGACTCCATTTGGATGGTTCAGAGTTAAAGGGCCTATGCTTTCGCACTGACAGCGATTTATGTATTTGTTGGCCCAATTGGTATTGGGGATGCAAAGATTGCTGAGCTGATACTATAGTGGGTAAGGGTAAGTCGATTATGGGTATGATTTTCACTGAGACACTGCTGAGCTTGGACCATTGTTATAGCTCTAGAGAACCTTAGACTATCAGTCTACTTTTGCTCCAGGTATTTAGATTCTCTTATGCTTGTTCTATTTTAGCATGTCTTAAGAATTTTTGTTTTGTGTTGTTTTGCCTTTTCTGATTTGACTAAGGGATCATCTTAGGATCGTTTCTTAACCTGATAGACCAGAATATTCTATTTCTTGGTACCACACTAGGAAGGTTATCTTTCACTTAGATTCTGAGCAAGAGTGGGTTAGCTAGGTTCTGGAGCTGAGTCCTTCTAATTTATTATGGAAGCCTGATTGGTACACTATGAAGTGGTTTATTTCAAGCATATGTATCTGCTTGGTTTCCAACATGTGACTTGGTATTAGGCTACCAGAGTTCTTCATCATATGGGGCATGATCAAGATGTGCCCTCAAATGGCCCTTTATTCGAGGCCACCACAGTGAATTATAGAGTAACTAAAGCTATCCTTGCTTATTGGATCAAAGACTATTCAAGGGTTATGGTGGTTCCTGATGAGGATTATGGCAGATTTGCTGTGTATATTGAATAGTAGATTGAAGCTTGTTGCCTAAAGGAGAAGGCCAAGCGAGTTGATATTCTAACTGAGATTAAGGGTTTAACTTGAGTCTAGTCTTAGAAAAAATAAGACTTTAGAGAATAAACTATGTTTATTTTATTTGCCTTTTCTATTTCAATGCCTTGTTTTGGTTATTCAAAAAGATGAATAAGACCTCAAAAACTTTTTGTTTCATTTATTAAGCTCTAATTTCTGCCAAAGCTGCCCTTTTTGGGTTTTCAACTTAGTGAGTTGCCTTGTTTGTTGCTTAGACCGCCTTTTTTATTTTTAGTATAGTAAGCTGTACCCTAATTTTTGCCTAAGCTGCCCGTTTGGGTTTTTAATTTAGTAGATTTCATTTTTTTTTTCAATTTATGTATTTGTTCTTTTTAACTCTTGCATGCAATGTTAAAGAGCCCGAATGAGAATGTGAATGAAACATTAATTTTTATTGAATTATTTAGACTATACATGTACAGGCTGCCTATATATCTCCTTACAAAAGAAAATTTAAAAATTGAGTACATGGTAATTTTAGAGAATTAGGTCCACGTAGATCTTGTTTAGTAATGATGTTTGAATGCATGCTCATATAATAAGAACATTATATGAAGTACTTCTGGAGTTGGTTGAGATTGGTAGGATGGTCGAATTCATTGTCATCGATGTCCATCAGGATGACACCTCTATCTGATATGATTTTTTGATGATGTATGGTCCGCTCCAGGGAGGTCTGAATTTCCCTCGAGGATCTTTCACAACTTGTTAGGTCTCTTTGAGGACTAAGTCATCTTCTTTGAGATTGTGAGTTTGAACCTATTTGTTGAAGTGTTTTACAAGTCTAATATGATAATTATGTGTGTGATGGAGTGATTCCATCCTCTTTTCATCAATTTCATTAAGTCGGTCATAGTAGGCCTATTGTCAATCAAGTTCAAAGATCTAAGCTTCTTGGAGAACTCTAGCTGTCTAAATTTCCAATCTATAGGAAGGATTGTTTCCATTCCATAGACTAGAGCATACAGTGTAGCTTTGGTAACTGACTTGTAAGTAGTTCTATACCCAAGAAGGGAACTTGACATATATAAATTCTAACCTCTGTGATTGTTGATCATTTTCTGAAGCATGTTTTTCAATGTTTTATTGGTGGCTTCAACTGTGCCATTTGTCTGGGGTTTGTAAGGGGAAGACCAATGATGTTCGATCTTTTCTCACTTCAGGAGAGGGACTACCTCTTTCTGGAAGTGGGAGCCATTTATCAGAGATGATCTCATTCAGAACACCATACCTTGCGATGATATTGGTTTTGATGAATTGAGCTACTTTTTTGGAATCTAGAACTTGGTAGGGTGCGACTTCAAGCCACTAAGATGTATTCATGTCCAGAAGATGACTTCGGTGAGATTTTTCCAATGACATCAATTCCCCAAACAACAAAGGGCCAAGGTGTAGAGATTAGATTGAGGGGTGAGGAAGGAAGCTTCTGGAGCTTTGCATACTTTTGACACTTTGGGCACTTTTGAGCATATTGCGCACAGTCTCCATTCATGGTGAGCCAATAATAGCTTTGGTTCATGATTTGCCTAGATAACGCCCAATCATTTATATGAATACCATCCATTCCACCATAGATCTCTTCAATGATATTATTGGCTTCTTCATTTGAAACACATTAGAGATGAATGTCGTTCATTATTTTTTTATAAAGAATGTCACCTGTAGGGATGTAGCCACTGGCTAGTTGTCTGAGGGTTCTCTTTTCTAATTTGGAGGCACCTTCAGAATATTCACCTTTGGTGTGATAGATGTAGATGTCCCAATACCATGGTTTCTCTTCGACTTAAATGCTCATAAAATGAGTCTAAAAACTCGGTTGGCATTTGATGCTTATCGAAATAAAATGGATAATGAACCCATCAAGTATTGCTATTATAGATACAAGAGTGGAGTTCATTAGTAAATCTGGTCTGAGTTCTTGGAAGATAATGAAAAGATAAAGTGTCAAATTTATTAGCCAACTCTTTGAGGTGCTTATGGTAAGGAACCATTTGCTCCTCTCTGATCTTCCATTTACCCAAGGCTTGTGAGATGATAAGGATGGAGTCATCATAGACTTCTAAGTTTCTGATGCCAATCAGGAGAGCTAATTCTAACCCAAACACACATGTTTCGTATTCTTCCTCATTGTTTGTTACCTTGAAATCCAGTTTGATTAAAAGTGGTAAGCTTTCACCAGTAGGTGTAAGGAACACCAAACTGGCACCATAACCTTTATGGCTTGTAGCTTCATCAAAATACAGTTACCATGTGTCAGTTTCAAGAAATATTATGTCTTCAACAAGAAATTAGGTTCTTCCCAATGTTCATCAGTTGGGGCAATAGCTAGTTGATCAGCAATGACACTGCCTTTGATGGATTTTCTCTAAATGTACTTAAGGTTGTAGGTTGCGAGGACTGCCATCCATCTAGCCATCTTAATGTCAAAGACATGCTTTTCAATAAGGTATTTGAGAGGACTTTGATAAGTGAGGACATGTGTGATGTATGCCTCTAGAGAATGTCTTATTTTATGGAAGACCCATACCAAAGCTATGCAAAGCTATTCAATGTACTTGTACTTGAGTTTGAGTGTCAGTATTCTCTTACTCAAGTAGCAGATGGCATTCTTTTTATGTGAGTCTGGGGTTCTCTAAGCTAGTATTGCTCCCATGGCTTCTTTAGTAGCAGTTAGATGGAGCAGTTGAGGCTGACCAGGCCTAGAAGGTTATAGGATTGGTGGACTTAAAAGATACTTCTTAATTTGTTCGAAGGCTTTTTGACACTCCTTAGTCCATTGTTTAGAGGAATTCTTTTTTAGTAAGTCAATTATAGAACCACAGGTGTCGACTAATTGGTGGATGAACCAGCTAATGTATTAAAGGCAGCTGAAAAGGTTGCATATCACCTTTTTAGTCTTAGGAGGTGGCAAGCCATGGATGGTTTAAGTCTTGGCTAGATCCACTTCTATGCCTTTCTTGCTAACCATGTAACCAAGGAACACTCCAGATGAGGCTCCAAATATGCACTTGTTAGGGTTGAGTTTGAGATTGTACTGTCAAAGTCTAAGGAAGAATTTCTCCAGTGCTTGCAGATGCAGTTCAGGAGTTGCACCATTAACAACCATGTCATCGACATATACAGCTGCCTCTTTATGCATTAAGCTATGGAAGATATTAGTATCCATTCTCTGATAAGCGGCTTCTATATTACTTAACATGAATGGCATTACTCTATAATAATAGGTGCCCCATTTTGTGATAAAAGTTATTTTCTCCATGTTTAGTGGATGGACAGGGGTCTGATTGTACCCAGTGGGCAAATCGATTAAGGAAATCATCTCTGAACTGGCTAATGCATTGATCAAGAGGTCTTTGTGGGGTAATGGAAAATCGTCCTTGGGGAATGCCTTGTTCAAGTCTCGATAATCCACACACATTCTGACTTTTCCATTCTTCTTCGGTATTGGGACGATGTTTACCAACCAGCACATATATTTGATTGGCCTGTGAGCAAGTTGTTTAGCTACTTCTTCTTTAATTGGTATGGACCAGGCAGGTTTCATACATATGAGCTTCTGTTTGATAGGCTTGTAGTCTAGATAGGTTGGAATCATGTGGATGACGATGCTTGGATCTAGTCCGATCATGTCACTGGGTTGTCAGGTGAAGCAGTCTTCAAATCTTTTGACGATAGACTCGGTGACTTGTTTGTTTAATCATGCAGATGAAATGTATGTATTTTTCAGGCATGTCATGAGTGCTAGTGTTTAGGGGCTCTTTCACTACATATTTTATTATGTTCATTATTTCATTCTCTTTTTCTATTTGTTTGAGGTCAGATTCATCCATTGGAATAATAAAAGAAAATAAAGAAATAAGCTCGTAACAAAAAAAATTGGATATCTTATTAATTGAAATAGAGGAGAGGTCCATGGTTACATGATACTCATGGTTAAATCCTAGTGGACCTGTTACATCAGATTCAGAATCAGACTCATAAGAGGACTCAGAATTAGTAGTTGACTTAGAATCTGACTCAGTTTCTAGTTTAGTCTCTATTTTGTATTCAGCTGCTTCAAATGGACTCTCATTAAAACACTAATTCTTCAGTTTCTCCTTAGAGGGCTTAATCAGAGTGGAGAGGTCTGATTTCACCTCTTTGTCAGTGAGAATAGCTATGTCACCAAAGAGGCTTGCTCCATGTTCTCTTCATAATTATTCTCCAGATAGTACACAGGATGACAATCTTTAGTGGTCATTTTCACATCGAAAAATAGTTCAAATCCATGAATTCGGATACCAGTGATGGTACATATCCAAGGTTTGGGGAAATCATAGTAAGGAATTATCTCTCCCACCTTGACGAAATAGCTATTGAGTGTTCTGCTTTACAGAGTTCTGTCTGGCCTTAGCCTTTTTCTTCCTTAATTTCATCATCAATAAGATTTTAGCCCAAATTAAAGGGAGGAGTAGAAAACTTGATTTTATTGAAGGACTGAACTCCTTGTTGGTTTTTACCTAGGCCCATACTAGGAAAGTAGGCCATACGTTTCAAAATGCTTCCAATCATTGGGTTGAAATAAGTTTCGAAACCCAAAGTAAGTGGTTCTTTCATATCCTCTACAGTATGAAATGAAAAGGTGGATAAAGGATATCCTGACAACTCAGGTTGGATTTCTAAGATGGAAATAGTGTATGGGACTTCTGATTTTCCAAATATATAAGCTTTGATAGTGACAATACCACCCGTTAATGGGAACTTGATACTTTGGTGTAAAGTAGATGGCACAACTTTGGCCTGATGGATCCAAGGCCTATCTAAGAGAAAATTAAATCATGAAGGTACATCAATAACTTGAAAAGGGACTTTGAAAGTAATTGGGCCCATGGTAATGGTCAATGTGACCACCCTATGAACTTCTTTTTTGGAGTTGTCATATGCCCTTACAATCTGATCAGAAGGGGTGAAATGAGTGGCAGTCAACCCTCAGCAGCTTGTAACTTTTAGAGGGAAAACATTCAGTTGAGACCCATTGTCAACTAAGTTCATAGGGACAGTCTTCTCCCTTGTGATAATAATGATGTACAGAGCATCATTGTGAGGACCCCCAGACAAAATCTCATTGTTTGAGAAAGAAATAGCAATTCCCTTTATGGCACTAGTGATTGATGCAACTAAAGTTTCAATGGAGATATCAGATGATGTCTGCGTCTAGCTCAATGCCTTACATAGAGCTTGGCAATGAGGGTAAGAAGACATGAGTAAATTATAGATTGAGATGTTAGCTTGTGTCTTTTTTAATTATTTTAATATAAGATCCTTGTCAAGTTTAGGAGTCCCTCTATTTTGATCCACAAGTTGGCTTGAAGATGAGGCAACATGAGGAGCTTGAGTATTTCAGCTACTTCTAGCAATAGCATCTATCTATATGCCCAAATGCCTCAGGTCTATGGTGACACAATAATAATCACCATGAATTGACCTCCCTAAAGAAGTTTAGTCAATCAGTGGTGAGAAATTGGGGAGGAAGACCTCTCTAAGGAAGATTGGTGGCCTCTAGTATAATGATGGTTGCTTAGTGGCTTGGCATCATTATGAGATATGTTGAATCGCCCTCTTTAAATTCATTCAGTATTGCATTGACATTATGCTCAGGGAGAGGATTAGTGCCAATATTGACCTCAATCAGTAGGAGATCCTTAGCATTAATGAGATCTTGGATTTTGAGGTAGAGAGCCTTGCAATCATCAATTTTAGGGCATGGTCCTTAGTGATAATCACAAGTTTCATTGATATTGAAATTCTTTAGCAAAGGGTTAGGAATTGGCTTGGGCTCTAATCGCTTAAAAGCATTATTCTTTAAATATTTCCTTAAGACGTAGCTTATTATTAACCCCTTTAAGTTGGTAAACTTCCTTCTCTATATCAGAAGTGGCTTACGGACTGAGATCACATTAACTCCGCCCTCCTTTTGTGTACCAGTGGTTTTCTTAAACCAAGAGGATGAAATTTGAGTTTCATCCTTAATGAGGCCATTTTCTATTCCATCTTTTAGGCATGATCCAACAACAACCAAAGCCTTGAAATCAGGAAACTAATGTGTTATCATTCTATCTCGAAACACAGGCAATAGGTTCTTGACAACTACGTTAATCTGCTCAGGTTCAGGTGGTCTGTTAACCATTTGGGAGGCTTTCTCCCTCCATCTACCAATAAAGGCGATAAAAGTCTCCTTAGGTTATTGCTTAGTTGTTTCGAGGTTTCTACTCTTGATTTCAACCTTCTAATTATTTAAATATTGCTTAACAAAAGCATCATAGATGGATTCCCAGGTCTATTTCTTGGAATCCTCAAGTTGCGCGAACCAGGTCAGAGCCGCTCTACTGAGTGACTATTGGAAAAGCTTTTAAAGGAGCTCATTTTCCATCCCCATAGGATGGAGTGCCCCATCATAGATTTTTAAGTGGGTTTCTGGGAAAGAGGTGCCTCTAAACTTCTTAAACTAAGGCATCTGAAATTTTGGAGGAAGTCTTGCCTTTGGGAAAGGGCTCAATGCTTTAATGTCTAGGACATTTTCCTTATTTTTAAGGGCTTGTAGGTCCCTTTCTATTTCTTTATAATTTTTGTCATGTCCTTAAAGAAAGAATTATCTTTAAGCCCTTTTTGGAAAGGATCCAGAGCAAGGGTGACAGGAGTGTTATTTCCACGACCAAATTATAGGTTTAGAACAATCACCTCATCGTCCAGAGTATCAGAGGTAGTGAAAGCATGGTTGGTGGGATGGATCTCAACTTGGCTTAGAATGTTTTGCACTTTGACCATAATAGCCTATTCTTGGATTTGCATCATTGTTGTGAGAGTCTCTTGTGGGAATTTCATGGCATCTTCATGTCTCTGCATGACGATAGCCAGTATGCCAGCAAGGTCGATTGATACAGATGTAGCAACTGGAGCTTGTGGGGCAGGTGGAGTAATGGGGACACCAGTGGAGGTGCTAGTGGGAGCACTGGTAGTAGTGGCATCAGCAGCAGTGTTGGTAGGTGGGATATCTCTAGTAGACAAGATGACATTTTAGGAAAAGGGAAAGAAAATTGTGTTTCAGCTTTTGAAACAAATAGGTAAAGCCAGGTATAGGCAAGTAAAGAGAAAGGTATTTTGAAAGGTTTGGTTTTCTATCTAGAACAGTGCACTTTGTCCAATGTCAATTTTTGGATGTAGTGATGTATGCATGAATGAAAAAGGTTTCATGATGACAGTAATATCGAGTCCATTAGGGTACATAGGACCTAGGATCAACTCTAATCATTACATGATGACTAAGTGGTTTAATGGTTCCCCATCTACTAGAGGTATCGACACACAAAGCCACAAGAACCAAGGAGGCTCGAGTGGGTCAAACAGCTATATGTATCTCATTATTCTAACTGAAAGGATCAGCTGGGGCACCCTGGAGTTGGATGATTTCACTATCAGCAAAGGAGTCCTAAAGAAGGACCCTCACTCGATGCTACTCTTTATTCGAGATTTCTAGATATAAAGGTGCATAGGAAGTGATGCATGAGAGCTTACTTTTGCATGAATTTAGGCGAAAATTTTGTATTCAGAAAATAACCCACTTAATTTTTGGTCAGTTTACCAAACGTTCCTAGTGGAGTCACCAGCTATAAGGCCCCACCCAAATGGCCCACAAGATTTTCCTCGAAGATTGACCTGCAGACCTTGTTAGGCCCGGAGGAAACCTTTCGAATTACGCTTTCAAGGCGTCGCAGATTATGGATCGGGTTCCCAGATTTGTGCATCCACATATGATCGTTGGAGTTCACGTTATGTGCGAAGTGATTAGAGCCGCCACTTAACATTTTAGAAAAATCAGTTTATTTCTAAGGTGATTAAGAAACTTTTTTATATAACTTCATTTTAGAAAAATATTAGTTTTTTTCCCTATTTGGAAAAGCTGTTTTTTTTTTTTGAACCAAAGGGGGTTAGGGGGTTTGTGATGTGAAAACATTTTAATAAAAACAAATTTTGTACCATTTTAATTAAAACAAGACTTTGGTCCAAAAATCATGTAAGTTCAGTTAAAAAGATTGGTTTTCATGTATGCATGAACAAAATTATTGAATGGATGCATAAACATGCCAGATATGCCAATGACATCCATAAAGTGGCAAATACAAGCTATTTTCCAAGTGTCCTTTCCCTAGCCCACTTCAGGTTCTAGGGAAGGCACATCGCCCCACATAAAGTGATAAAGTTAATACAAGCAAAACCATTGAAACAGGAGATCTCCCCTCCAATCTTATGATCTGGGAGGAGCACACATTCCCTAAAGCAAATACATTAATAGAACATATACATACAAGCACATTGCACAATGAACGAATCAAAATAGATAATGAAATAATACAAATGAAATAAAATAAACATAAACGAAATAAGGAAAAGAAAGAGTTTAGAGTTAAAGCCTTGAATGGCTTACCGGCATATCCATTTGAATGGGAATCAAACCCCACGTTATTCTCTCCTCTCACAAAGGGTGGGGGTTGTTTTGATAACAATGGGGTGGTTGGTTTGTTTAATAGCTAATTCATTTTAGTTTGTTAAAAATAATTAACCGAGAAGACTATTAATCACTTCTAATACTTGATTAAAGAAAATTGGATTTGAATATGAATGCACCTAAATTGATTTTAGGGTTTGGTTGATCTTAATTAAGAAAATGATATTCATAAAAGTTTCCTTAAATCGAAAATAAAAGACTTAAAAATTATTATGAAAACATTTCTTAGGTTTGAACAAAAGGGGCTTAAAATAGACATTTGATTAAAGGTAAGAACAATATTATACCGTGTTTGCCTTTTTGTGTGGTTTGGGAACTGAAGGGTCTAATAGTTTGACAAAGCTGAAGTGGGTCTCCATTGTGTTCGAAGAGTACTAATTGAGTTTCTAAACTATGCTAGCATCTGAAGGATGAAATGCAAGTTGCGCAGCGAAAGCTAAAAATTTTCAAAAATTTGATGAGACTCGATTTTTTATTTTTGAAACTTTTTACAAAATCATTTACCATGCCAAAACTCTTTTAGCATGGTTGGTTTAGTTATTCATTAAACTCTTTAATGAATACCTAAATCTAGGTTTTGACCCATATTCATATTAAGGATATTCAGCCAATTATTGTGCAAAACACAATAGCAATAAAAAAGGGATATAATGTATCAAATACCTCAACTCCCTAATTCATTTATCTCCTCAAGTGTAAAACCTCTATCTTGACTCACACCGAAGCTTTTCCAATGGCTTGTGTCTCCTTTTCTACTTAAAGATGCTTGAACTCTCTCTTAGTTGCCCAAATGTTTGGTTCTTGCTTCTTAGTTGAGAAATGGAGACCCTTTAGGATTTGTTTGGACTTTGATTTCACACACACTCTCCTTTTCAAGATTTTAGAAGTAGAGTTTATAGTTGAAGAACTCTTCTTCAAAAATAAACTGCCACTTACTAAAATGGTATGTAGATTTGAACTTTCTCTCTCTAGATCAATAAAGAATAATAGTTGTGTTCAAATCTTGTTATTTTGGAAAAAAAAGATGATAACCTATCACTTATAAACCCATACCTCTTGAACCTAATCTTCCTTAAATTAAGGAAAAATTAGGCAAAAAGATGGTTACTTGTGCTAGTAACCAATTGACTAAGTAATTAGTCAATCAATCAACTTAATTAACATAAGTAATTAGTAGGAATCACTTCTGCCAATAATTAATTACATCTCATGTAAATTAATTATCATATACTTTAGTCCATATCAATTTAGTCATGCCCATTTGTATCTTATACAAACTATGACATAATTGAATAAATCCCGCTATAAATTAGACTTCAAGACATGCTAGCATCTTTTTAAATTTAATTACAAGTCTAACCCAATTATAGTTAATAATTAATTAAACTCTTTAATTAATTATTAATATGATTAAAAACCAAACCATGGGAAATGTTTTATGGTGTGTCAGTTACTAGGTTCATGTTCTAATTAGTAATGTGATACAGAAAACTCTTTTTTTCCCACCAAGTATGTAATCCACAATTTATACTTAGTCTCATAAGTCGTGAGTGACATCTAGCATAACATATCATGACTACCTAATTAGAAATGAATGCCGGTGATT
>CAOJBK011495306.1:0-11501 GCA_948294925.1 Codiaeum variegatum | reverse complement strand
CACAAAGAGATATCTAAAAAATGAAATCATGAATAGTGCTAGTAACCGGCTAAACAAGTCCATGACTAGTTGAGTAACCGGGGGTTGTCGCCATTACCTTCGCGTCAAAAGACTAGTGACGAGTGTAGCTAAGTCGGGTCTTTTGAACAAGTGAGAAAATTCATGATGTGCACATTGAACAAACAAAGAAAGTTACCAATTCTAAAAAATGATCGACCGAGTGATTTGGGGAATGCTTAGGTTGAGTAACTTAATGGAGCTATGTTTTTGGGATTAGACACTCGATTGTGTGATTGAATGGCCTTAGAACTAGGTTATGAACGCAGTGCCTTCATGGATTCCAAACTCAATTACCTTGTCCTTAGTTTAACCATGAAATTGAAGCATTGTGAAACCTAGACGTCTATGTTAGTGATTTTTACTCTTTTTATTTATTCCAATTTTTGAGTCATTGATTATTATGAGTGGAATGTGTATTGGTTGTGCTTAGGTTTGCTTAAGGACAAGCAAATGTCCAAGTGTGGGGGAGTTTGATAATTTGCAAATTACACATTATTTCCCCCTATATTCTTGGTGAATTTCGGGCTTTAAATTGAATTTGATGTGTCTATTTCAGTGTTTTCAGCCACTTCTAGGTAATCATATGAATTTCGGAGCTAGGAGGAACTATTTCAAGGTTTGAGCTTGAAAAGTAAGGAAAATGTGCCAAATTGGGGCAAAAAATCAAGTCCCACGGCTGTCTCATGGTCTACCTCACAGCCTGTGAGATAGCCCGTGAGAAATCTTGAAAAATAGAGACACTAGCCTATCACGGAAATCCCCACGACATCATTTTAGGTCTACCTAATGGGTTGGCTGATTAACGTGGTGAAAAAATAGACGTCCAAGTCATCATAAAACAACGTCATTTTGGATCTTGTGGTATATTTGTAATAAAACGTAAAGTTGGATGATCAAATTGAAAGTTATTTTAATATGGGGTAGATTTGATAAATTACAAAGAGTTTGGGGTATAATGGATGGTTTTGCTTATATATATATATATTGTACTCAGGTTTATGACTAAAAAAATGGATTGCTTGTGTTGTTGATAATTAGCAAATTACACATTATTTTCTCCCATATTCTTGGTCATTATGTGCTTTAAATTGAATTTGATGTGTCTATTTCAGTGTTTTCAGCCACTTTTAGGTAATCAAATGAATTTCGGAGCTAGAAGGAACTATTTCAAGGTTTGGGCTCGAAAGGCAAAGAAAATGTACCAAAACAGAGTGAAAAATCAAGTTCCAGGGCTGTCTCATGGTCTGCCTCACGACTTATGAGACATCCCATGAGAAATCTTGAAGAATATAGACAATAGCCTATCTCGGAAATCCCCATGACATCATTTTAGGTCTGCCTAATGGGTTGCCTCACGACTTACGAGACGTCATTTTGGATCTTATGGTATATTTGTAATAAAATATAAAATTGGATGATCAAATTGAAAGTTATTTTAATATAGGATAGATTTGATAAATTGCAAATAGTTTAGGATATAATTGATGATTTTGCCTATATATATAGTACTCGAGTTTATGACATGTATATAACCCATTTAAATAAATGGATTGCATGTGTTGTGTTCATGTCACCTATTTATTTTCCATATCATGTTAGGGTCAGAAATATAGACAAACTTAAAAAATGGATCATTTTCTTATTGATGCTAATGTGTCATTTAAATGGGACAACCTAACATGAGCACAATGTGCTGACCTATTTTGACGACCCTACTGTTAAAAGATAAGTCTGCTTAGAAGTAATGTTTGTGTTAGAGGTTGTGTTATATTAGGATTTGGCCTCAATACTATTTTAATAGTAGTAGTAACTTTTCCCCAATCAATAATAGTGGTATTCTTAGTTCTATAGATGTTGTCTATTTAATATATCCAACCATTGTGCAATTTTCTTGGCCATTCTTTGTATTCATAAGTTCATATCATGATACTTAAAAATACATTTTCTATCATTTTCTATACTTCTAACTTGGTATTGGAGTCATATTTTTCTCTTCCTCCTCTTTTGTTTCTTCTTTGATTTCTTCTTCTACAACATACTTATCATTGTTACCTTCTCTATTCTCATCATCGTTACCTTCTCTATTCTCTTTTTCTTCTCCAATTGGAAACACAAACATATTTCTCTCTTTCTCTATCAAAATTAATCCTAAAAATATATCTCTAGGAAGCTATAATTTATACCTTGGTTGAATTTTTATAACCTATATGGTATCATCAATGGAACAAAATTAGCACCTCTTAAAGAAATAACAAACTTGACATGTCAGGTTGAAATCAATCTAGAGTAAGTAGCAAGGTTTGGTAAAGATCAGCTACTACTTTCCTGGCTTTTTTCATCTATATAACTGAAGAAATTTATCTACAATTGATTAGAATAAACAACTCTATTAAAGTATGGTGTGCACTAATATTCAAATGTGTGGCTATCAGCAAAACTCAACAAACTTAATTACCCATTGAGCTTTATAATCTATCCAAGGATGATAAATCGATTTCACAATATCTCTCCTAATCTAAAGTACTTACTGATTCTCTAACTCTAGGTCAGCTCATTACCCCTTTTTAATTTAATGTTATAATTTTTAAAAACTTAGTTGCTGACTATAATGGAATTATTAGAGCATTACAACAATTGTTAGCCTTATGGGTTGATAATTTATTTTAGATGAATAATAAAACTATATTTTCATTATGAATTAACTAACATTTCATCTAAGTGCATACATATGCGATCTAATAGTTCTAGTTGACTAAATGCATATAGATAAGGGACTGGAATAAAGTTAAATATGAAGACTATTGACAGTCAGATGATCCAACAAAGCTTATATCAGAAGGTTGTTAAACTTAAGGCTTAGCTATCATGATAGATATTCTTGTTAATTGGATTGGTCTTGTGATATGCACTTGTTCTTGTCACAAGCACTGAACTTAGTAAAATTAGTTATGAAGTTCTAAACTACACTTTATTTCAAAAAAAATTCTTTTTGTTTGGGTTTAAAAGTTTGAGCTTTTGAAAAGGAATATCTATGAAATATCCATTAAAGAACATTGGATTTTTTTTTTTACTTTTTAAAATTACTATATATTGTTTACTTAGAAAAGTTGTCTACTAGCAAAGGACAGACTATGTCTGCACTAAAAATTGTGTGCCAATCTCCCTGATACCATGTGGTAGACCTCTGGCAGCTTAGCTGCTAGAGACAAAGTCAAATAAATATGTTGCTATACTTGTTTTTTTCTTAGTTTTAATTTTTTTATCTCTTATTATTTATATTTTTGCAACACTATAAACACCCAGATATGATTCTTTATTAAAAAGAAGAAGGGAAGAGATGTGTATTGAATTGATCTTCAAGTTTTCAATTATTACATCATAATAAAGTTCATCTCTCTATATTTAAGAAAGAAAATATTAAATTCATAAGCTTAAGTAAGTTTTTGCATCATAAAATCCATTATCTTGAGTTATTACCAAAAATCTCTTTCTTCATTGAAATTTTAGTTGTATTCAAGTCTTGATCCCATTAGAATTTTTGTAACAATTTTCATCTCTTTGTATTCTTATTTTTTAAATTTGTAAGGTCTCCTAAGAACCTAAGATTAAAGTTTATGGTAGTTGTAAAGGGTATCATAGCCGCCCAGTTAAAAGCCTGTGAGGTTCATCTACTCCTAATAGTAGGTGAGAGGTTTTTAAAACCCTAAGTGAAATTCTGATGGTTTTAATGGAGTCAGGTGAGGACTCAACTAAGGTAGGCATCTAGGGGAATAGACTGCTATAAGGCTTGCTCTAGACATATTTTAAAAGAGCTAATATAGTCAAACTCATAAGATGTGATCCTTAGGGACTCGACGTAGGCGTTAGGGCTGAACCTGTATAAATCTATGTGTTATTCTCTATTTCTACTCTTGCTTACATTCACTAAATTTTTATTCTCAATCAAGTTTGCATCTATAATATCATTTCACTTATAGCTTTTTAAAAATATCTCAATCTAAATCTTATCCCCATAAAGAGGTATAAGAAACATATAATAAGACTTAAAGCAAGAAACTTTTAATCAAACTAGTTAACCTACGGATAACATTATCTGAAATATAAACAGTCTATTTCAAGGAATAGATATAAGCATCTGATTAGCTATATATTCATCTAAGATAAATCAAAGGCCTAAAACTTATGTATCTCAAATCTCTTAATTAGTGAACTTATAACTATTAGCTTACTAACTAAAAAATGGCATGAAAAATTAAAATCTAAAAAGAAGTCCAACTCACCACACCCCCCCTCCCCTTCTCTTAGATGTCTAATATGTACTTTCACTAAACTTATAACTATTAGCTTACTAACTAAAAGAGGGAAAGAAAAATTAAAATCTAAAAAGAAGTCTAACTCCCCTCCCCCATGGACGTCTAATACGTACTTTCATTCGGTATTAAAGCAATTCTCTACTAATGATTAAAAACTTAGAGTAAAGATCCATAATGACTATACAGAGAAGAGAAGCATTGTTATTTCTCGAAGGGCAATCTATAAACACACCATCATTGTTTAATGGGGCTTATTAACCTTATTGGAAAAATAGAATGAATTATTTCATTTAGGCTAATGACATCCCAACCTGGACTATTATTTGCAATGGTCCAATAGTCTCAACTAAGACTGTTGACGGTGTAGTGGTTCCTAAAATGGAATAAAAATATGTTGAGGCTGATTAGGTACATATGGTTCAAAATTCTAAGACTAAGAATATCAAGGATTGCACTTTAAACCCTTCCGAGTTTAATAGCATTTCATATTTCAAGAAAGCTAAAGAGATATGGGACAAGCTTAGAAACATCTATGAGAGAACTGAAGTTGTTAAAGATGCAAAGATCAATGTTCTCATGAAAGATTATAAGATATTTGGAATGGTGCCACCTAAAAGCATCTCTGAAATGAACATCAAATTTATAAATGAATTATAAAATCGTGAATCAACTAAATGCTTTTGGTTTCTAGATGCCTGAACACAATCAATTTCATAAGATACTAAGGTCACTTCCATCAAGTGGGACTCGAAAGTGAATTAACAATGGAATAAAATTAGATCCCTTTTGTCCTATGAAATGATCTTAGTTAAAAGGATGGAAATAAAAAAGAAGAAAGGGATAGCTCTAGCTGTTGAACAATATTCTGAGTCATATGAAAATGATAACATGGAAACCTTAGCAAGAAAAAATGAAAAGGTTCTTGAAGAAAGGAGGAAATAAATATTAGAAGCATATTAGAAGAACCGATAAATCTAAACATGCTAAGAAGATTCAACTGAATTGATTTTCTATGAATGCAATAAACTGAGGCACATTAAACCTAACTACCCTTAGTTGAAAAGACCAAGAAAGCTAAGAAAAAAGAAGAGTTGCTCACATGGAGTGATAGTAAATATTTGGAAGCAACTGATGAGAAGTCAGAACAGGATGAGCAAGCTAATATGTGCTTTTAGTTAGGTTTTTTCAATAGTGCAACTGAAGAAGGGATATGTAAGTAAGTGATTCTAACCCAGAGGAAAGCATTGAACATGCATTAAGTGAGCTATATAACGAATACAAGAATTTGAAATAAGCTTTCAACCACCTGAAATCTTAGCTCACGGAATTAGAAGTTAAAAAGCTTTTATTAAAGAATTAAATTATGATTTTCATGTTGAATGTATGAAGTGTGAATTTTTGCTTCACAAGATTAATAAAATGGTGACCTATCTAACTGTATGTTTTAGAATAGTGGTTTGATTAAGTCAAATGATATACTAACTAATGAAAACATAAAGCTAAGTAAATCCTAAAATATGACAGTTGCCTGATGGAAAAATTTTTTAATGAAATAGAAGATTTTTCTAGAGCTTTTGAAAAGTAGAAATCTATAATTGATCAAATAGCTGCAATTGTCCTAACAATGGCTACCAAGGGGATGAATTGATAGGAAAATATTTTCAAAAGTGTTTTCCAATAAGATATTAAACCCTTTATTAAAAAAAAGAGTTTTAACACTTATATAAATTAAATATAAACTTGTTTAAGTAATCCCCTAATCAACAAGTATGAAAACAAACAATATAATGCATATGAAAAAAAAGGCAAGTATTGTGAAACAAGCAAAAAAAAAAGAGAAAAGGGTAAAAAAATGTTCAATATCTTATAGTGGTTCAGAGTAATCTTATCCTTCCACTTCCACTCTCTCAACTAACACTGGATTATTGAGCCTCCACAAGCTGTCACTGGAGACTCCAAGCTCCTAGTTTCATGGTATTTCACTCTTTATAGTCAACCAAGACTTAATCCCATAATATAAGAGTTTTTGAAAGGTTTACAATGATTTTCAAGTCACCAATACTTGATTACAAGAGAAAATAAATAGCTGGAAATATAGGAGTTAATTATCCAGTTAATAATTTTTTAAGAACTAAAGAAAAGTGTTTTAGAACTTGGTTCTTGAAAATTAAAGTACAATGGAAAATGTATGAACTTAAAGCCTAAATTCATGAGAGAAAAGTGTATCTTGATGCTTTAGGGTTCTCTTCAATCTTCAGAAGTGTTTCTCTATATATTGAGTGTCTTTGAGATGTCATTTTCAACCCAAAACATTTCAAAAAATATGTTGAGGTCATCTTCCAATAGATATAAAAATTATCAGTAGGAGCCTCTAAATGATGTCTTGCCCTCTATCCACACGACATCTTAGGTTAGGTGAGTTTGAAATTTATTGATGATGCAATGGCACATGGCATCTTGAATTTTTATCAAAAATCCACACGGCATCTTGGAGCTACCTCTAAATGTTCCAACCCTTACTGGACTAGCACATAGCATCTTAGAGAAAGTTCACACGATATCTTGCTTTGGTCCACATGGCGTCTTGGAGAAATCTATCTTTCTTAACATGGCATCTTTCTCGCATGGAAATCCTTTTTTTAGCTTCTGTAATTTCAAGTTTAGAGGGATAAAAATTTCCCCCTTTTTGATAACGACAAAACCAAGTATATTTTCAAGCATAAACTATGATGAACATAGATACAAAGTAAAACCAAACTATGTGTTGTCAAATTTTTGAACAAATATGTAGCGTTATGCTCCCTCTTACTATATGCTCTATTTTGTGGAAAATTTTAACATATCAAATTTTTATAAATATACTCAATTCTCATAAGTATACAAATATGGTTAAGTTACTCAAATTTTGTCTAGTATACCGATATTCACAAATATCCACTAACATATAATCATAATCACAATAATCATATGCATTGAAATTAAGGGCATTTACTCTCCCCCTCCCTTCCTATTATCATCATTCAAAAAGTTAATTGCATATAACAACAAAGAATGTACAAACCATTATAAGCATCACACACGCACACACACACACACACACACACACGTGTGGTATCGGTGTGAGTCGAACTAGAGGCTTAGTGACAAAATATTAAAATAACCTTATGTATTGAACATTAAAATAAGTACTTAAAAATTAAAACAACAACTATAAACCAAATAAACTAAGGCCTTAAAGGCCAAATGTACCATAAGTATAAAAAGAAAACATAGACAAGAGAGTATGCCAAGACTAAGCTTAAAAAGGTGAAAGATATCAAGCTTTTAGAGGTGGGAAATGACAAAACAAGTTGTTAAGAAAAACCTAAATCTTGTCTTACTTCTCTACAAGTTCATCTTAGCATTGTCCAAATATGGCTACTTGGTCATCTATGGTGTTGAACAGTTCGGTGACTTCAAGCTTGAAATTATCGAACCGAAAACACAAGATATCAATGTTGGCATTAGTATCCTCCATCAATTTGGTCGCTTTTTCTTCAAAGGTGTCATTGCTTTCTTGGTTCTCATTATTCCAAGCATTAAACTCATATTAGTATATGTAATTAGGATCCTTAGAAGGACCATCCTCATTCATAACCCAACCCTCATCCCTAAAGTAAATAATACCCATTTTCTTCCAAGTAATATCATTCATAAAGTCTTTATTTTTTGGCCTAATCCTATACCCGAGGTCTTGATTCTTATCAAATACATCTAGCTTATAAGCAATGATGGTCATTACTATCCCCACTAGATTTTTCTTTTAGAAATTGTAGATATAAAGTGACGCATGTTATCCATCAAATGATTCATCTCTTTCACTCATGCTTCCAAGATGCTTAATGGGGTTTTTAGAAACTTTTCCTCCTCTTGTACTAGGTCTAGACATGATTAATGCACTTGACTTAATTAAGCTTGAATAAATAACTAATAAGTTGGGTAATGTTGATAATGGTGGTTCACAACCTCTCAAATGGAGAGTTTAGGGTTTAAAAGAAGAAGAGCATGATATATTATGGAGAAAAGGAAGAATATAACTCGAAATAGGTGGCTAGAGGTTAGATTTTATAGTAGGGAGAGAGGGACCATCAAATGGTGTATTAGGGTTTTAGGACATAAAGTTTTAAAATTTCTTGAAAAATGAAGAGGGTATATATAGGCGTGACTTCCAAATAACATCTTGGAATAATAGGACCACATTTGGTTTTGTTAAGTCCCAAAAGGAGTCTTAGAAGTTTTACAAAACTTTCAAATGGCATCTTTGAAGTCTGTAAGACCTATGTTTGAGAAGGTTTGCATGGCGTCTCGAAATCACATAATTGAAATTTTGGTGTTTTTGAAAGGACACTTTTGCATATACACACTAAGTCACCACTATTATGCAATATTAACTAAATTTTCACTATAAAATGAACTTGGATATACTTTGTTTACTAAAAACAAATCAAATCACTTCTAATTTCATATCAAAACAAGCCTTAAACACATATCCAATAACATTTATAACACTCATAGCATTTAATCATCAAAATATAACACTCACAAAATTAAGCAAATAAGGTTAGATTATACCAGATTGGTATAGATCATTCCAATTTCGCATCGTATATAATAAAATTCTTTCTTTTCTAAGGGTTTTATGGTTTTATCTACTAATTAATGTTTGGAACCCACAAACTCAAGTGCTATGTTACTTTTGCATGTATGATATCTTAAGAAATGGTGCCTAATATCTTTGTGCTTTATCCTAGAATGTTGAATGGGGTTTTTGGACAAATTGATTGCGCTTGCATTTCACACCTAAAAGGAATGCAATGAAATTCATTACCAAAATCTTCAAGTTGCATTTTCATCCAAAGAAGTTAAGTGTAACAACTTGTGACTGCCACATACTCCGCTTTCGCGGTTGACAATGCAACTGATTTTGTTTCTTAAAAAACCATGAAACTAACATGCTTCTTATAAATTGGCATGTACCACTAGTTCTCTTCCTATCAATTTTGCATCCTCCAAAATTCACATCTGAATAGCTAAATAAATAAAAAGATGAGCCTTTTAGATACCGCAAACCCAAATTTGGTGTATCAACTAGGTATCTCATGATTCTTTTGATACAAGCACCCTAAATAGTCATATTCACACTTAAAATCACATCTTCCACTCAAGATGATATGTGCTTTTAAAAACATTATTCCACAATTTTATATTGCTTTGCCTCCAAATAATACACAAAAGAAGAGCAATTTTGTAATAGTATAATTCATCATCTTAGTAAAAATTTAAAGAAGCCAAATAGTAAATCTTCTAAACTAACATCCATGTCTAGAACTTGAAAAAATAATTAATGATTCATTACATATAGACACTCACAAACTGTATGATATATATGTTTAACAAATTCATCATATAAAATACAACTTGAAGGAACGTCAACTCCATTGTCATAAACCTTATTCTTACAGGAAGAATTTATTGCACAACCTTCAAAGGAAAATTTTAACTTTTGGAGGGATTATAAGGCACCATAATTTTTTTGACCCCTCTCTCATCCCAATGAAACTCTTATTCTCATACAAACCCTTAACTAGCCTACAACTTGATTTTGAAGTATAATTTCCTTCTCTAGTATAGTTCCATAAAATTTTATCAGGCTTTCTATTCCTAGGAAGATATGTATCCAACACAATTTTAGCCTTTTCCTCACTCAAAAATCCATCAATCATATTTTTAACCCATTCTCCACTGTCTTCTTTAGAAAGCTCAGAAATTGTCCCTAATGCCCCTCAAGAGCCTTTCTTTGAACCTAAAAAGAAGGATTGTCTCTAATCCAAGGATCCCTCCATACATAAATTGATTTCTCATTAGCCATTCTCCACTTAGTACCCAATGAAATAACATCTCTTATTGTCCAAATGCTTCTCCAAATATAACTTGGATTAGAGCATAAACTACCACCCAAAAAACTCTCTCTAAGATAGTATTTTGCTCTGAATACCCTAACTACTAAAGAATCAGGTCTAGACAACAAATTCCATTCTTATTTAGCAAGTAAAGACATGTTAAAAGCTTATAATTCTCTAAAACCCACCCACCATCCTCTTTCTTTTTATATAATTTACTGTAACTCTTTCAATGAATCTTTCATTTTCCTTCTCCCTCAGAATCCTACCATAATGAATTTAACTTACTCTTAAGCTCATCATGCGTAGACCTAGGAAGCAGAAAAATACTTATGCAATAAGAAAGAACTGTTAGCAGTGTATGCCCTATAGTATGTACTTTATATATATTTGTAATCTTCATCCATTAATGGCTATTGATATATATGTTTTCTTTTAATGATTAGTTTCATTTCAGTGTATTACGTATATATGTTCCTTAAGTTTTATGTAAGAGAATCTATTTTCAAAGAGTTTGAGAATTTAGAGATAGGTTCTTTTTGTCATAGACTTTAAAGATAGTTCACGGTCATAGGATTATTGGTAGGAACATCATTAATCTAAAGAGAATGTCACCTCTGTTGTCATCCATGACAAGTATGAGATACTTATTGGTATGGAAGTAGTGAGTCTCACACTACAGACATGTGATGTCATGACAACATATGGACACTCATGAGATGAGTATGTCGAACAGTGACATTAGATGATAGACACATGAGTTTTATCCACTAGTCAATGTCTAATCATCTAGATTATAATTGTGCATATAATCCTTAGACTTGATGTGATATGTTATTTAGTGTATTGGTGGCTATGGTTTGTTACTGCTTACAAACCAATGCTAGTCACGTGTTGATATATACAGTGGTATGTTGGGATAAGTGTTTAACTAAGAAAGAATTCATTAACTTGGGTAACCAAGGAAGGAGTCCTATGACTTCTGGTTGTTCTTGATATGCAAATCTCTTATCAGAGTGGATAAAAGAGAATAAACAGAAAATTAGAGTAAAATAATAAATGAAATAAAAGATGTAGTTAAAGAGCCCATAAACACTGGCACTCATGACATGCCTAAAAATACATACATTGCATCTACATGTTCAAACAAATAGTACACTGAGTCTATCATTAAAAGATTTGAAGACTG